>JAGFMF010011610.1:3700595-3730509 GCA_019455555.1 Galemys pyrenaicus
CCACTCATCTGTTTTTGGGCATTTAGGTTGTTTCCAGGTCTTCCCTATTGTAAAGAGTGCTGCTATAAACATAGGGGTGCAGGTATTCTTTTGAATCATCATATTTGTGTCTTTTGGGTATATCGAATACTGTATTTGAACTGCATATCTATTTCTCCTTTCAGTTCCTTCAGCTTTTGCTTCTGGGACTTTGTGACTTCTGGGACCTTTGTTGTTAGGTTCATGCATGTCTAAGCCTTCCTAATGGGTTGACCATTATATATTATATATCACTATATAATATTCCTATTAATCTCCCATAGATTTTTTCTTAAAGTCATTTTTTCCTCCAGCATTAGCATAACCACTTCAGCTCTTGATTTTGCCCAGTATATTTTTTTCTGTATTTTTATTTTCAATCTACTTGCATTCTTGAATTTTTTTAATGGTCATTGTATAGTAGGGTTTTTTTTTTATTTTAAATCTGATCTGACAATGGCTACTTTGTTTGGATTATTTAGTTCATTCATATTTAATGTAATTGATATGGTTGAACTTACATCTGCCATTTTATATCATTCATGTTTTTATATTCATTTGTTTCTTTTACTTCTTTTGTTTTAAGTAGATGTTTTCTAATGTAATATTTGAGTTTCTATAGTGATTTTTAAATTGTATTTAAAAAATTAAATTCTTAGTTCTTTTTGGTCTTACAATATACATCTTAACTTATTAAAATGCATTTCATGTTTATACTAACTTATTTTGGTGACACGTAGAAACTTTATTCCTACATATTTCCATTTACTCCCATACTTTTGGTGCAATTGTAATTATATGTTTAACATTTACATACACTAAAACAACACATTATTATAATTATTATTATATATAATCTTTTATATTTTAGAAAGCTGAAAGAAGCAAGTATGTGTCTTTATATTTATAGTTTGTTAATCGTTTTATTTTTCATTACTGATCTTTTCATTTTTTTCCTTTGTATCTAAGTTACCATATAGCGTCAATACCTTTGTTTAATATGGTTTTATTTCCATTCAACGCCTTTGTGGTATTATTATTAGCTAATTAGTTTTCCATATGCTATATGCACAATAATTCAATTACTGACATTGTTTTATATGAAACTGCTTCTTAAATCTAAGAATATACAATTATATTGTCTTTTATAATTACATAATCATCTTTTTTTTCCATGTGAACAGTTTTTCTGTGGACTCGATTCACTCTCTAGGATCACTTGCTCACAATCTGAAAAAGGAACTTTATTTCTTACAAGCAAGTCTCTTCATCACTCCCTATCATATTGTAAAGTTCTAGTCTAAATAGGTACAAGTCATAGGACAGAGGGGCCTTCTCCACCCAGTCCTATTTACAGGGTAACAGCCTACTCTATGCATGGTAGTCTAAGACTACTGGGAGCCCAAATAACCCCTGGCATGTCTCACATGAAGGGTGAGGTTCCCACACCAGGAAGTGCAAGCTTGAAGAGAGGACGCTACTACTTCCACCAGTATTAGCTCACAGAGCAGAGTCATCCTGGAAGAAACAGCCACTGTCCCCACCCATGATTTTGTGAAGTGGTGTAAATGTTGTGCCCAGAGGTAGAGGCAGTCCATTAGGTTGAAGGTCTCTGCACCTCTGTTTGCAGGGACTGCCTTTATTTTTGATGCCAGCAACCTGCCCATCATCCCAGGATGAAACTGTAACTTTAGAATGAGATCTGAGGTGGAGGGGGTGGGGAGGAGGGATTTCCTGTCTTGGCTGCAACTTTGCAGAGTTCAGTGCCTAGAGTAGAGCTTTCATAAAAAGAATCTGGTGGGGGGACAGTCATAGCTCCAATGCCATACACCCCTGCTGGTCGTACTGAGATTTAGCAAGTACATCTTGATTCAATGATTCTCGATTTGGTGCATGTACTCAGCACAAGCTCTAGAGACTTTAAATGATTGTGTGTGTTTATAATTTTCTGTAGTTAAATGGCTGTTTTGTCGGGGGGGGGGTCTGCTGAGTTCCTCATTCCACTATTCCAGATCCATCTGCCTTCCTAATTATCTGCAAATAGTAACAGCTGTATTTACTCCTTCCCAACACTTACATTTTCCCCTTTTAAGGAATTGGATTCAGAGGGATTTGTTTCTATTCTAGTTTTCTCCTTGTCTGTAAACTTTGGGAATTTCTTTCCAAAGTTTGAAGGTTTCACCAGATCCCTTCTTTGAGATTGCTGGACCTAATTTTTGTTCCTAATCACTGCAGGGCTGGCTAGACTGCCTGCTCATCGTCTTAACCTGTCAGCAGCCTTGTCCAAAATCAGCAGATGCTCCTTAAAGAAACACAGCATGAAATACCTCACTACCTGCAGTAAATTTCATCACTTAAACCTTTTTTTCCAAAAGTTTCCATAAACATGATGTGAGATTTCCCATGTTTTTGAGCAGAATTTTGGTACTTTGTTCGGGTCTTATAATTATTTGTAGTGGGTTAATTGTTCTGATCGTGTTTATTCACCATTATCAGAAACTGACATCCAACCCTTGTTTTTGAAGTGTTTTACAGAAATTATAGTGAAGTCTAACATGGCTCAAGCCTATAATGACTGGTAGGATTTTAGACCAGTCAAAGTGAGGAAAAAGAGTGTTATTCTAATATTAAGTAGTAGAAAGGAAGACAAAAACAATAACATTTAATTAAAACCTACTCTGTTCCACATATAGGTGAAAATTGGTCTCACTATGCAGAGGAACTATACCTTCAGAGATTGGTTTTAGAATATCTCATTCTTTCTCCATAAATGAGAATCCTTTCCCACAGAATTCCTTCCATGTTGGGTGAATTGGTGTCCCAGAACATGGCTGTCCCTATATTTGTCATTTCTTATTGTAGATCAGGCCAGGTCTTCATCTTTGGGAATGTATCCTGTCCTCAGTGGGTTCTGATAATGAAATAGGAAAATACACGCTCCCCATTATGGATAACCACTGTTGACTGTTTTACTTCTTACAAAACAAACTGGGGTACAAAAGATTTTAGAACCCCCATAGTCAAAAGTGAGAGAGGTCAGTGAAGACAACTGGTAGTGTATTTGTAGAAGAGGCTCTCAGAATCACTCCAGGGACTTGTTGAGACACAAACTATTGAACCGCATTTAAACCTCAGTGTTCCATTTTATGCCTTTGACTGGAGCCTGAGAATTTGCATTTCTAAGAGTTCCCAGTTAATGTTGATTTCCTAGGACCAGCGGTTCCTGAGAACCACTACATTAGAACAACTGAGCAGGAAATTATGCCAGTGGACAACTGTTTAAGATGGGGGACTTTGAAGACAATGGGATACAGAAGACAGGGTACTACTGGGTTTTGGTCCTGACTTACCATGGTCTGGGCATGTGATATGTCAAGACTCTTCATTTTCTTTTCTCACTGGGATGCTCTTCTTTAGTGTGACTAACTCCCTCAAATGTGGCTTATTCAATTAGGCCAATCCTGATCATCTATTTTTGAATCACAACCCCACCCCAATCTCCCTATCTTGCTCATTTGGCTTTATTTTATAGCACTTGTCATACATAAACCCATCCATGTACATACATTGTCTATATTTTATTGTGAATATTTTCTATTGAGAATGTAGCTCCACAATGACAGGAATTCCTGCCTATTTAAATCACTGGTGTACTCCAAGTACCTGAAATAATACCTAGTCTACAGTAGAAACTCAATAAATATGTGCATGGAATTTGGTTTCAAATACTTCATTTTCAGATTGAGCATGCTTACTCAACCCACAGTATCTCTCAGTTCTCCAGCCTTATCCTTTGATTACTCTTCTATATTCTTTCCCTTTGGCTTTTATTCCCAATGAGCACATTCATATTGTATAATCATTTATTTCTTTCTCCTTTTGATCAAATACTTGTGATTTAATGCTGCAATTCTACTCAAATTCTCTTCACTCATTCTAAATTTAATTCTACTTATATCACTTCTCTAATATCTACTTATTTTATATCTTGTCCCTTCTTTCTGAAACAGTCTTCAGTAAAATTATGTTAAGGGAATATTCTCTGAATTTTTTTCAGGAAAAAAGTGGCTGCATTAGTAGTAGGCACTAATCCCTTAGCTTCCATAAATGTCAGTCATCCAAATTCCTAGACCTCAGTGACATTTCTCAATGAATTTACTTTTGTGTCTTATCCTTTAAGTCATTTGTTCAGGATCAGGGTTTTCTTTATTTCTACTCCTGTAAAATTATTAATGACTAGTATCAATAGTATTAGGTAGAGAAAAGTATAATCTACTCACATCAGTAGATCTCACTGTTGCTATGGAAATAGTCCCAATTTCTTTTCCCTTTGTCCCTTGTTTGCTGCTGTTATAGAAATAGTCTGCGTCCTGGTAGCTATGGTAACAGCTTGCAGGAAGTTGCTTTTCACATCATTGCTTCTCTCCCCTCTCTGCACACCAGGACATAGTCCTTATTTTAGCTCATTGACATGGTTTATTGTATAGGAAACAATTAAGGTCAGATAACCCATCCTAAAGTCAGTGTGAAAATGCTTCAACAACATTTAAAGTGTCAGTTACCTGGGGAGGTGCCATCACACCTGCTCTCTCTCTAATCAATACTCAAGCTTATTAGACAGACAAAGGAAATAGCACAAACGGAAGAACACAGTTTCTTCTTTTCTTCTCTCATTTGGAGTGCTGACCCAACAGTGATTAGCTCTGTATGTATGTGATGAAATGAAGTAAGGTTACAATTTTAACTGCCACTGAACAGGAATGTCTGTTCATTCCTTCATTTACTTTAAAGGAGTTCAATGATTTCCAAAAAAATTGAAATATCACCAAAAGATAGATATTCTTTTTGAGTAGAACGTTCCCTTTAAACAAGGAACTTCTGAAATGGACAGCATAATTCAGTGCTTCATCTTGAATTTAAATGGAAACTGGTGTTTTAAAATAAGCCCAGCTCCTGCCGTGTCGATGGATTTCATTGGGATTCAATTATACGGGATAGAGATCATAGGAGGGAATGATTTTAATGATTGATGCTGAGCACATAAGCCAAGGTAAAGGTAACATGTTATGTGAGCATAGCACAAAGATTAACATGAAAAACATTAAGATTCATAACATAAATGAAATCAAGAAAACATCCTAAAAATATAAGTTATACCTAAAGTTACATGGAAAATCATATTTATCCTGGAACCCAAAGTCTTAAACTACGAATCTACATAAGTAAATTTTCTTTATATCTAAGTTTAGAATAATCAGTTAGTGGTCCAACCTCTGTAGAAAGCTGTATAGAGGTTCCTCAGTCTATTGAAAATGGAACTATCATATGACCCAGCAATCCCATGCCTAGGGATTTACTCAAAGGACAAAAAAATATTAATTCAAAAAAAATACAGGCACCCCTATGTTTATCACAGCATTATTTATAATATGTAAGACTTGGAATCAACCCAAATGACAAAAAATCGATGACTGGATCAAGAAAATGTGGTATGTATACACAATGGAGTATTATTCAGCAGTCAAAAAAGATAAATTTGTGCCATTCATAGAAACATTGATGGAGCTTGAACATATTATGCTCAGTGAAGTAAGCCAGAAGGAAAAAGAAAAACACTGGGTGGTCTCACTAACAGGAATAATGTAGGGGAACAAGGAAAAAAATAATAATTTCAATAACAAAAAAACTCCACCACAAACCATTTCTGATACACCTCACCTCTAGTTTTTCCTATTATTAACATTATATGTTAGATGAGCTACTTGTTATAATTATTGAACTAATATTGACAAATGTGTCAATTGGTAACTAACGTCCAAACTAGATATTTGTTCCTTAGTTTTTATTTATTGTCTTTCTTTACTCCAGGAACCCATCTAGGGTCCCCCCACTTCCCTCAGGCATCCATCTCCTTGGGTTTTTATTGGCTGTGACCATTTTAGACATTCTTTGCTTTTCTGACCTTGATAGTATTAGCAGTACTCTTTAGGGATTTTGTGGAACATCCTTTAATTGTGACTTGTCTCATGTTTTCTCTTAGGGCTAGCTGGGGTTATTATTTTGGGGAGGCAGAGCATAGGCTTGGAGTGCTGTTCTTGACACGTCATATCAGGGGCACCTGCTATCAACATGACTTACCACTGCCGATGTTGGCCTTGATCACATGGGTGAGGTCATGTTTGTCATGTTTCTCCTCTATCAAGTTAGTTTCTTGACCCCTCTCCACATTCTATTTTTTGAAATAAAATCATTAAGCCCAGCTTACACTCAAGCTGGGGGGTAGGAGGATTGAGCTCCTACTTCCTAGCGGGAATAGCTACATAAATTATTTGTAGTTCTGTAAGGGAGAATTGCCTATTTTTCACATCTTTGTATTCAATCTTTGCATTTTATCCGTATGGACTCATGGATATTTATTTTATGCTTTGGTTTATAATCTAATTCTACCTTATGCATTTTTTGGCTCTTCCAGTTTTGGGCACAGGGAGTTCTTTCCATTTGCTCTTATGCATTTGTGACAAATCTGCATTAATGATTTTTTTCCTTTTTTAAGAGAACTTACTCACTTTTTGGCACCACAAAGTAATCTAGACTCACATATTATTTTTGCCAATCCTGGAATCAGCCACACTTCAAGCTTTCACTGGAGATGGTTCTAGACACACTTGTCACTAGAATGCTCCTCTTCTAGGCACTTTTTGCTGACAGAGCAAAGGAGTATGTGTGTGGACTTGTCTACGTAGGTGCATGCATTTAGAAATATTTTAATGTGTTTTTATTAAAATGAGTCCATACGGAGGCCGGTCATCACCAATTCCAGATCACTGCAGCCTTATCCCCTCGCTTATCTGTAAATTCACTTCAACCATGAAAACCCTGACTCCCTCCATCTGTGTGACTAGGAAAACTCCTAGTCAGATTGTTTTATACAACAATAATGTAGTTAGATTGTTTACCACACTCTGAAGTCAATACAGGAAGTTAAGTACATCACTAGAAAGACATAATAGAATAATAAGATGATAGAGAAAAAAATGTCAGTGCATTGATACATCACCCAGGTAGAAGAATGAAGAAAAAGTAAAATAAATATGTACAAAGACTTAGGGACTTTTAGATTCCAACACTTAAAATGGTAGATTGTTCCAAAAGTGAGAAGAGTTGATAAATGCATCTCATAGGAAAGAATACATAATTTTTAAAGCTACTCAATGCACTTGAAAGCTCATATTTGCTTATATTTAATTGGAATTTGATGTTCAATAGTAAGAGAGTAAGATATCTACAGAATTCAATTAACAGTTCATCTGCTAATGTAAATCCTCAGGGTTAATACGTACATAAGTAGCCCATGTGATTTAGCAATTTTATAATATGCATTCAAATCTGTTAAAAGATAAAGTAAACTCCTTACCTGAAGCCTGTCCTTACAATATTAGTTTTTGTTGTCTACACCAGTTTTACAGATTTTCATTTTCTTATAATTGTGATAATCCTAAAACTATGCTTTACATATCCAACTTTGCATATCCAAACATATCATTGACCCAAATATTACTCTCTGACTGATCAAGTCTTTTAATCTTATTGTGCTGACTCAAAAATATTTCTTGATATTATATTAAACACAGTTTTTGCAAAAATTTCCCATATATATTACTTAACCAAAGTCTTTCATTCCATTCTTAGTATAATAAATCTTCAAACAAGGTGACTTGAAATGGATAGTGTATTTCAGATATTTTTTGTGACTTGCAGAAAGACATTATTGGGATTCTCAAACTCAAGAGATGGTCATTAGATAGTGTGAATCTTCTCATAGAAACTGGCTCTGAGTTTAGTTGCTGATAGAATAATTTAAAATCTGTTCATTGATAGACTGAGTTAAATCTAGCCCATTATCCTTCAGGATTAAAAGATAACTTTTTGGCTTGTAAGTACTATTAAAAACAGATTTTACTGGATTGCTTAAATATGCAAGCAACAAACAACAGGACTGCAAAACCAAAGGGCTGAGGATAAACCAAAACATAAGCAGACAAATCCACAATCATGGTTCATGCTTCAATACCCTACTGTCAAAAACTGATACTATTACTAGGCAGAAAAGTTAAAACTTTATCATTTATATATTTTTCATGGCAGTAATATTGTTTTAATTTTGCTTAGAAAAATGTACCTTAACTTCTTTGTTCTCCTCATAACTTTTTCAATACATTTATTCAGAATTCAGTTCATTTTATCCTTTTTTTTATTGTCAGTTTCTCCATTCACAGAATGGTAAATTCTAACACAGTTAAAAATATTATTTTAAAGAATTAATAATCACAAAATAAAAGATAAATAAAATTTCTCCTTGTATTTTTTCAAGGAGACATTTTGCAGGGCTAAGGTGCCCTAGTCCATTCATCCTTTTACTAGGTCCCCTTCTGCTATAAACTTATGGGTTGCACAAGAAAACCACAAGCATTCTTTTCAAGCCTGTCATTCTCTAATTTACTAATTGATCAGTCATGAGACAATTAGCTATCTATGAAGTGCCAATCACTAATCTTACTACTTTTAGCATGAGTACTGACAATTTGCAAGGCAAAATAAATTCATTAACCTTTGATACATTAATACTGAATAAATTTTTCTTGAAGCAACCATGTACAAAAATGCAATTACCAAATAGAAAAAAGCATGTATTTTATTAGATTTTCATATCTGGAAGTCAAGCTTGAGTTCCTAATTTATATTGTTAGGAATCTGTTTGTTTGATTATTGGTCAACTTGATAAAATTAATTTTACTCATGATTTAACATCAAAGCTTTCATATATTTCATTTTGCAAGTATAACTACCAGAGATATCAAGTAGTCCTTAAGGAGAATATCTGCATGTAAGGCAAGACAGGAAAGGGGTAACCTGTGAATTACTTCATTTGTTCACTCAGTCCATATTTTCTCAGACCACATGAGGTCTGGATTTAATCTGTTGTCACTAAGAATAATACCTCTTATTTTTCTATTTTTTCCCATCTTACAAGATTTCTAGCACCCTATGAGATCCCATCCTCTGTACTGCTACTATCTTGAGGGGGAAATACAGGTACTCTCTATTATCCTGTTATCTCAGTTTTCCCCTTTTCTTCTCTCCCTATCTGTAGCAATCCAGACATGTGTGACTTGGGCTTCATGATGTGAAGACTGCACCACTACATCTTCGAAGGCATGAAAAACAGAGCTGCTTATCCTAGTGAATGAGACCTATTTCGAAGGAATCACTAGTCAATAATAGATAAAACAGATTTCAGAGCTAAGTAGATTATCAGAAACAAAATATTACATAATGAAAAAATGATCAACCCATTGAGAAGGCAGTGGTCTGAAATATGCATGCAATAATAACAACAGAAAAATGAGCTGCAAACCAAAGGACTGAAAACTGACCAATCTAAAGTCATAGTTGGGGCTTCAACAACCTGCTGTCAAAAAATACTACTACTACTAGGTCGAAAAGTGATGAAGATAGAATAACTGGACAATCCTCTCAACCAGCAAGATTTAATGGACAATTATAGGACACCCTAATACCACTAGCAGAATACAATGCTATGGGGCTCTATGTAATACAGTTATAGAACATTTTAGCTGCCTATTATATATCAAGTTCTGGAATGACATTCAGGAATGGTCTCCTGGAAGAGAGTAGGTAATATGTTGTACAAGAACTGAGAAGAAGAAAACTTGCTGAACTTCTCTGGACCTCACTCTTCTACCAGAAAAATGGCTAAATTTTTCTGATAAAAATTTGCCAGTTTATTGAAAATTTTAATGTTTTGAAAAAGATTTATTTATTATGCATGGAATAACTGGGGTGTAGGCCAGAGGTGTGGGGGATAAGAGGATTCACCAGAGACAGAATGGGGAGCAGAATACACAGCACTGAAATACACTGTTAAGAGGAGCAACGGTCAAGACAGAAGAGGTCTGCTGTGCCTTATGTGGATTAGTTCTCTGACCTGAATGAACTCAAGTCATGGTGGTGATAGCACTGAGACTTAAATCCTAAACCATCAGGGAGACCACTACTGAAATATTTTAAAGTATCTGGAATTACATTTTGAATTCTAAAAGACATTGAACTTAAAATTTAGAACAAATAGAAAAGTATGTTATCAGTAGATGAGAAATATAAGGTATTAAGTATTTGTTCTAAATATTACAAGTAATCACACACACCACACCACACACACACACACCTGAAAACTCAGCAGCCTGGAGCTATCATGTATAGAAAACACATTATAAGAACACATTCATCTCTAACATTCTTGAATGAAACATCTATTGACCTAGGTAGGAAGAAGAAGTTTGATCTTCTCTGACATTTACTCCTAACACAATCTCTAAGGCAGTCACAGGCCGCAGTTCTTTTTAGATTATTGGAAACACTTTCTATTATAACCAGAGAAAAATAAATCATAAAGGGAAATTTAAGGATCAAATGCAGAAGGAGCAACAAAGGCTTGAGATACTTCACTAAGCAAATGTCATCCTGCTTTTGATATGTTGAAAAGTCATCTACTATAGAGGAAAAACACACATGTGATTTCCTGAGGAGTCTTCTCAAAGCGATTAGAACTGAAAACGTAAGTGGTTTTGCTTTATTATTCTGAATTGTATCAAGGCAGAGGAAGGAGTAGACAGCCCTTTCTGTAGATCACTAGTAAAATTATCTGGCATGTATAGACTAGTAATGAGTTCTATTCTGTCTCCACAGAAACTCCAGTCCAGTCTTGATTATCCTGAATATAGGAGTATTGTTCATACTTTTCCAAGAGCCTGCAATGCTTTCCTTACACTGCTCTGCTGGGTTCTAGGTTCTTGTAGCAAGAAAAAGAGTGAGGCTGCTGCTTCATTTGCACTAAGAACTGTGTGTGGGAGGGGAAGGAGGGAAAGGAAGAAAGACAGAAACACAGAGAGTGCCGGTGGTGTCTGTTCTTAAATGCACAGATGATACTTTAGCTTATTTTCCTTATTTATCATACCTGAAAGACAAGCAAAATTGATCACAATTCTATTTTTTTATGCTTTGAATCTTGAGTCACCTGGCAAATATTTGAAGACTAAAAAACTGAAGTCAGAGTTTTGCAAGCAAATTTAATTCCCATAGAAGGAGGTCTTAAGCTTGCTTCTAAATATATGTTCCTGTAATCCATGTCATTAAATAAGATAGTTGAACTTTTATTATAAACCCCAGTTGCTAACAGGAAGGAAGAGAATAGCTGTGCTTCTGTTGGTTATACAGCCTCAGTCTGTTTTCTGATTACCTGAGACCACAAAAATGAATTGAATGAAAACTTTTAGTTCTAGACAAGATATAGCAGACTTATAGGCTTATTTATTTTTATCTCTGCTATTAAGTATGGCAACAAATAAGGAAACTAAAACCTGGGATTAATATATACCTGAAAGAGAGACGGCAGAGGTCAGCTATAAGATCCCAGGACTTAAGAACTAACAGGGAGATGGATTCCTTCGTCTCATATATCCCAAATAGGATGTTGGAAAAAAACAAAAACAAAAATACCAATGGCACAGACTAAAACAGCCCCAAGAAAGCCTACTCCTTTCCCCAAAGGACTAGTGTAGCAAGACAATTATTTTGATAATAAACATCCTACTCCATTAAAACATCAGAAAAATATTCATGCCCCATCCCTAATGCTATCAACAAATATCAGGTAGCAACAAAGTGCCTCAACCTTCCAAAATGTCAGCAGAGAATTCGACCTCACCCAGCAATAAGATTCCCTCTGCCTACTCCACAGGATGCCCTCACAGGGCTTTGATGTCTCCTTTGCCAGAATCATGGCTTCAGTGGGGGGCTCATAAAAGATCCAAAGTGTCTGAATGTAACTAATAACCAGAATAAAACTGAAAATCACTCATAATGTCAAGAACAAGAAAAATTACAACTTGAGATGGAAAAGACAAACAATAGAAGATAGCAACCATATAACAAGGAGTTGAAATTATTTGACAAGAATTTTGACATGGCCATAATAAAAATGCTACTATCAGAAATTAAGAACATGATTGATACAAATGAGAAAAAATAAGTATATAAATAAAAAGGTAATAAAAGTAGAATTAAAGTTTAAATTAAGAAATACAATTACTCTAATACTAAAATACAATACAGGAATAGAGATAATAGTGTAAGGAATCAGTAAACTTGAAAACAGATCAACAAAAATTATCCAGTCTGAACAACAGAGAGAATCCATTGAAAAACAAAGTGCCTTGGAAGCATGTGGTATTAGGACAAATGATTTGACATTCATGTGATTAGAGGTGAGAAAGCATAGGAGAAAGAGAACAAGGCAGAAAATTCTGAAAAAAAGTATAAAACTATAAAGAGTACAAACTTCCTAAGTTAGGCAAAAGACTTTATCCTACAGGTTAAAGAAGTTGAGCAAACCTCAAACAGGATAAATCCAACGTAAGCCACACCAAAACATATACTAATCCAATTTCTGAAAGCCAAGGACAAAGATAAATATTGAAAGTAGCTGGAGAGAAATGAACACTATGTAAGTGAACAGCAGTTCAAATGACAGCAGATTTCTGATTGGATACATGGAAGCCAGCTGGAAAAAGTGCAGTATTTACAGGATCTATAATTCAAGCATCAATCAAAAAAAATTAAAAGCATAGCTAAAAATAGATTTCAGGTAAATAAATTTACCTGGGATAAAGACATGACCTAATGGTAAAATGGTCAAACTACCAACTGGGTACAAAACAATCTACCTATGCTACCTATGATAGCAACCTGAAAGTGTACACACTGACAACACAGATTCAAAACACATAAAGCAAAACTTATAAAGCTGAAAGAAAAAACAGACACATCCATTGTTGCAACTGGAGATTTCCTATCTCGATGACAATAGAATAATTATAATTTTCTTTTTTTTATTAAAATATTTTAAAATTTACATATACTTGCCATTAATTGTAATCCCCATGTATTCCCCATCACCATCTCACCAGTGCACCATCACCTCAGTCCCTCGTGCTCCCATCTTCCCTCAACCCTCCTCCTCCCCTCCCCACCAGGTGTCCCCAGTCTATCCTTGTCTCCTCATTTTTGGTTTCTGTGTTATTGTTATTATTATTATTGTTCTTATTCCTTTCCTTGATCTTTATTTGGTTCCCTTATGTTCCTCCTAAGGGAGGAACCATCTGGTATTTTTCTTTTGCCTTCTGACTTACTAGAATAATTATAATTTAAAAAAATGAAGGGTCTTAAAACAATCATTTAAGCTGGAGAGCTTTTAAATGATAGCAAAATAGTTCCAAAGATAGCACAAGGAAGACATATTTTTTATTTCTTTACTTTTGTATATGTATATGTAAATATGTATATATCTATAAATATTTCCTTTTTTATATATGTATATATATACAAAGATCTAAGTGGAAATGAATAAAATAGAAAACAATGGAGAATAGTTAAATCAAATGCTTGTTCTTAAGGTTAATAAAATTGACAAATCTGTAGACAGACTAATAAGGAAAGAGAGAAGACACAAATTAGTTGTATCAAAAATGGGAGAAATAACAACACCACAGATGCTTCTTGCATTAAAAGGATAATAAGGGAAGATTACAAACAATTTTATAATGATAAATTTATATCTAGATAAAATAGGAAAAATTCTTAAAAGACACAAACCACCAAATTTCTATGAAGCAATAGGCAAACTGAATAGCCCTATATCTATTTTTAAATATAATTTTCAGTTAAAATCAGGGAAGATTTAACTGAAAATTATAATGGGAAAATTAAAAAAGAACCCAGATGGCTTAACTGATGACTTTACTCACATATAAGTAGAAAATAAAATCAATGAAAGTAAAACCAATTATATAGGTTTCTATATTGGTCTTATACCAATTATATAATACCTTCTAGAAAACTGCAAAGGAGAGAATATTTTCCAACTCATTATATGAGTCCAGGATTACCCTGATTCAAAAGTAATAAAAGGCATTACAGGAAAAGAAAATTGCACAGTCCTACTCCTCATTTAAATAGATACAAAATTTCAAACATATTTTTAGTATATTGAATCCAACAACATATAGAAATGGAAATGCAGCCTGATCAATTGGTGTTTAACTGGGAATGTGATACTGAGTTAACATACCAACTCACTATATTAACACACTAATAATGAATATAATCACTCTAATACATGTGGGAAAAAATTTGTTCAAACCCACCAATTTCTGACTTAAAAAAAGCACCCAGTGAACCAGAAATAGAAAAGAACTTCCTTAATCAGATAAATGGCGGCTATAAAAGTCCTTAAGCTTACTCTTCTGAAAGACTCTCACCAATTCTATAGAACTTTCTGCTGGAGTGTTCCAGTCTGTGCAATTACATACCCCAAGTAAAGAAACAGAAGACATATGTATTGACCAAGAAGAAGTAACAAATCTAAGGAAGATTTTTTATAGTAGGCTTATGAGACCAAAGTACAAAAATAAATTGTGTCTTTACATGCTAGTAATAATAATGGTAAATTCAAATGAAAAAAAAAAGCCATTTACAATACCATCAAAATGTGAAGTGAATAGTCATAAATATGATATATGATGTGAAATACACATATGCTGAATCTGCAAAGCATCATTTTGTAGAGAATAAAACAGACTTGAATAAGTGATGAGATATAGTGCCTCAGAAGACTCAATATTAAGATGTTAACTCTTTTAGTCGATCATTCTGATGCATATTGATTTGATGCCTTCCTAATGAAAATCACTTGGATTTTTTTTAGAAATTGACAAACTATTTCTAAAGTCCATAAGGGAATACAAAACACCTATCATAGCCAACATAACATTGACAGAGAAGAAGGTAAAGTACAGGACCGAGATCTAAGATTTCAATAATTATCTTAAGGTGGTAGTAATCTAGAGTGTAATAGACAAATCGATAAATGCAACAGGACAGAGACAAATATAGACCCATACATATATAGAATACTGGTTTTTGCAAAGGGAATGCAGTGGATAATTTCTTTTAACAAATGTTGCCAAAAGATCACACAGTCTTATGCAAAAAAAAGAATTCCAACCCATACTTCATATCACATACATATATCATCTTTAAATTAACATAAACCTCCAAAACTTCTAGAACAAAACATAGGAGAAAATGTTAATGAGTTCTGATTTGGTGTAAGTTTTTAAATAAAACACCAAAAGCATGAACCATGAAAAAAAACCAAAATGGATAAAAACATTTCATAAAAAAACACATCTGCTCATCATAAGACACTCTTAAGAAAATAAAAGGGCACAGAGGGAGAGGAGAGCTTTGCAATGCACATGTTTGATAAAGAATTTGTAATTAGAATGAAAGTGCTCAAATTCTCCTAACAGGCCCAGAATGGTCCTTCAAAATGTATGTTCAATCATGTGAAGGCCCTGTTGAAAGCCCCCATTGCTTCCCCTTGTTTTGGGAATAAAATTAAACTCCAAGGTGGAGCTGGGTCCTGGAAGTCATCGGTAGTCTCAGCCAGCCTCTCCGGCAGTGGCTCAGGCTCTCATTTACTCTCTAACCAGTGGGCTTGTTGGTCTTTTTCAGTTTTTCTAGGCACCTCTGTCTACAAATCTGCATACTTCGAGATCCATCGTTCCCACATACATGCAAAGAAAATATTTTAAATGCTTTACTTCCCATTTGTGCACCAAACGTTCCCATCTGCTCCTCAAATGACTAACATTTGGCTTCAGATATTTGTCTGAACTTGTTTACAAGTTCAAATCTTGGGGAAATAGCCAAGTCACAGTACTATGTCTGTCATAGATGAAGTGATGACAGGCAATTAGGACCTGGTGGCTTGAACAACTGTGATTCATATATTCAGGTTAAATATCTTGGGGCTTCAAGATACCCTGTCTGGGGTTGAAATCGATGTATCCCTAAACTCAGGAAACAAGGTCCTAACTATGACCCTTTATTTCAAAGCTAAATTTAAACTCCTTCCATTTGTCCATGTAAGTCCTAGTGGTGTACTTCTCATCTATGCTCCTTCAGGGAAGTTTATGGTCACTGTCAACCTGGTTGTGACTGCTATGCACCTGGCATTCCATGCTGTGATGGCCACTGAATCTGATGTTAACAGGCTCTAAGAGATCCATTTCCAAAGAGGAATTCATTTGAAAATTTCCCTTGGCTTTGAAGAGAATGAGAGAACACAGATGACTCAGACTAGTAGCTCTCACCTGTGCCCAATGATATAATAATCAATTGAGGAAATGGGTGTCTCTTTTGTGTAGAAAATAGCACTAGGCATCATGAAAAAAGATAGGAAATATATATAATTTAGTGGACTATATTTTCTAAAAATTATTTGCTAATTTTAAAGGAGGAAGTACAAGTTTCTTTTGTATAGAAGATGGCACTAGGTAGAATGAAGGGAGAGAGGAAAGATATATAATTTAGTGGACCCTATTTTCTCAAAATTATTTGCTAATTTTAAAGTGAACATTTATTGAATTCTTAATAAGTCACTTAGCTGTCTTTTGAGTCTACAACAGAGTCATCTTAAGAAACTGTGGAATATGATACTTTAGTCAGCTAAAGGCATTCGCTCCACCTCAAATAATTAGGAACAACAGATAAGAGATTAAAAGGTATAACTTTCAGTAGTCAGGGAGGAGTGTAGATGATGGCGGGGGGAAGGAGAGAAGGGGTTACCTAGGTGACACCTTCCTAACAACATAAAACTAAATCCTAAAAAAACTCTACTGATTTAAAAGGGGGTGTAGAGATCTAGAAACGTATCATGAAGACCCATTATAGTCTCTTCAACCCCTGCGTCCTTGCTTTGAAAACAGCATTCTTCTAAACAAGTGATATGTGGACACTGCTGTTTAAAAGCACCAACCTCGTGGGTTAGAAGATTCTACCACCTATCTCCAGTTTTCGTCTCAAAAGAGAAAACAGACAACTAATTGAAGGGTCCCTTTAAACTCTGAGATGCTCAGCTCTCTCACCTGCCCTCGATATGTTTTCCCTTCCTTGAAAGACACACAGGTCTCGTTGCCACCTAAGCAAGATGCACAAATATGGGACTTTTATTTTTGCATCTATTTTAAAAGGGATAGAAAGACTGACTGTCTATGTAGCCTCAAAAATGAGTTCTGATTCACTATATATTCATAAAACAGAAAAGCAAGATGGTTTCTGCTCAGAGATTTGTTGGGAAGGAAGGAGAAGGCAACAATAAAAAGTCAATTATTAAAGAGACTGAGCACAAGATACAAAAGTAGGACATAGTAATTCACAGGGGAAAGTAAGGGGAAAGATGATATGATTGGTCTCAACTCTCAATGCATATACTTAGAGAGTGAAAAAAAAGGGGACCCTAAAAGATTTTCACGCATTAAATGGCAACTTTTTAAGTTACGAAAAAAGTCATAATCTAATAGTATGGATTGCTGAAGTGAGATAAATTTTTCAGTAACTTTGCAAGTTAAGAAAATGTCCCTGCAGATGATAACATATCCGGGAAGGACTATATAAAGAAGAAGGAAAGTGTAGCTTCCTTCCTTTCATAAGTTCCTACCAATTAAAATATCATGGATTACAAGCTCTTGAGGAATATTATTAATACCAGAAGGGTGTGTGGTAGGGAATAGCTGCCCCCTGTCCATCTCATCAACCCAAATCCTTCTTCCCAGAGCAAAAGCAAGTAGTGAGGTGGGGAGAGAAGTTAATTCTTCCAGCAACTTCACATCTAATTTCAGTTCTCTAGATAATGCTTTTGCCACTAAAACGCTTATTGATTTATCAATTTGAGACACCAATATATGAAAACCAATTCTCTCCTTGGGCTTCATGACTATTACTTGTTCCTATATTGATTACTTCGTGACTTTAAATCATCTGCTTCCACCAATTTCCTATTTAAAGATAAGAGATCTTGATGTAAAGTGTTTGAAGAAACTGAACTAGCTGCTCATCCTTTCCTCTCATCTGTAAACACAAAGTTTACATCTTGATCTGAAAGTTGGAAATCCATACATAATTCCCCGTATTACAACTGTGCAATGTGAACATTTTTACCACTGAGATAAGTACAGTCTTAGTGTATGCTTTTTTTTTTTTTGTGCACATCTTTGGTTTTCTTGTGGCAAATTTGTTGTCATGCTGTGGTGCATGCTGTGTCTTCCAATAACACTTGCTTTGTGCTGGTCTCCTGTCACTTGTCACTTCACCACTTCAGTTCATCTAAACTGGAGTCCCGTCCAATGTCACTTTGAGGGTCTCTTCTCTAATCTCCCATGTTGGGAATCCATTTGCTAAATCCAGCATTTTGACATTTGGTGTATTTTAGCTTTTTTCTAGAAACAGGCAAACTATCTGAGTACTTGACACACATAAACACCTTTATTTCACCATCACACTTCATAAATTAAATTGTGTTTCAGCTTCATGTGTTGAGCCCTAACCTCCAAAGTGACTTTATTTGGAAGCAGGGCCTTTACTGCAGTAATTATGGCTAAGTGAGGTGATAGGGTGGGGTCCTAATCTAATAGATCTGGTTCTCTTTATAAGGAGAGGAAGAGACACCAAAGATGAGAATCAGAGAAAAGGCCAAATAAGGACACACAAAAAAGTGGACAACTGAAATTCAATAAGAGGCCTCAGAAAAAAACAACCCCGCTAACACCTTGACCTTGGATTTCTAGCTTCCAGAATTGTGAGAAAATAAATTCCATGTTTAAGTTGCCCAGTTCGTGCTATTTGTTATGGTAACCCTAGGAGACTACTTACTATAACACATCATAGATAAGAGTGCTGGGTATGGAAACTAAAACATAAAATTATTTTCCCCAAAAAGTTTAAACATATCCTTGCAAAAAAGTTATTTTGTTTGAAGGCATCCAGTGGCATTTGAAGGCATTCAGAAAGGATTCTGAACCCATCCTATTTCTTTTTTAATTCACAGCAGACCTTTTTGCCTGGGGTTCCAGTGTTTTACACACAGGGGTTGAGATACACATTTCTATTTTTCTAGTCATTGTACTTGGCATTTGATCTTCTCTTTCTATAAAAAGATTCCTAATTCTTAGCTATGGAAAATTTTTAAGATTATTTATTGGATATTTTCACTTTTATTTTGCTCTGTGATCTCATCTTAAAACTTCTATGACCCTGCATTCTGGACTTTACAAAGGGCACTTTCTGTGTCCTTACATACACTCATATTTACTCTCCCATTATTTATTTTTTTAAGAGAAATTCCTCTACTTTAGCTCCCAAACTTCTTACCAAGTTTTATAGTTTCTTGCCAGCAAGCCAACCCCCAGGAGCTTCTATGAAATCAACTCTTAGCATTGACCCTTGGATTTGCAGTGCTGGGAGAATGAAAAGCAGGATCAAGCTGTCTTTAAGCTCAGGAAAGTAAAGAAAGGGGTTTTCATATTTTAGGCAGAGATAGACCCAAGTCTTTGGGACAGAGGAGGCTCTGGAAAGTCAACTACTGATCATACAGATAGAAACCAAAGAATGCAGACAGCTGCTCTTCTGGATTCACTGAGCCCAAGAATATCTTAGAATGGAGAAGGGGGAGGCTAACGGCATGAAAGTTGCACTATGGGGCTGAGAGGGGAGTGAAGACATCAGGACACCAAAACCTCCGAAGGACTGCAATGCTCAGGGTGCTAAGAAGAGAGAACTTGAACAGCAACAGCCACTGCAGGCAGAGTCAGTCACCATGTGTGCCCCAGAGTGGTGCTTCAGGACAATCCAGAGAGGTGTTCAGCAAACCCAGACCCAGTACCTATGGGAGATTGTCCCATGCTGCTAGGGGCCACTCAGTTAAAAAGGAAGCTGTTTCTCAGTCTGTAGACACACTGATTCTGAAGACTGGAGGGAGGGAAGGGGAGAGAGAGCTGGGATAAGAGACAGGGGAAGGTAGATGGTACAACCACTTTTTGAAAGGGCATACTTGGAGGATCACAGGTGTTCTCCACACCTTGGCTATTACAAATAATGCTGAATAAACACAGAAGTACAGATATCTTTTGATACCTTGTTGGGTCAAAGGATGAATAGAAAACATGTCGTGAGTGTATGTGCATGCATGCATGTGTGTATACATGCATGTGTACACAAAATGGAATGTCATTCAGCCATGAGAAAGAAGAAAAGCCTGCCATAGTTTGTTATGCGATCGAGCTTGAGGGCACTGTGTTAAAACTCAGTGCATGATGTCACATTTATGGAATCCAAAAGAGCTAAGTTCCTAAAGACAGAAAAAAGGGGTGGATGGTAGGTGGTGGTGAAGGAACTAGTGAGATGCTATTTAAAGGTTCAAATTTGTGACTAGTAGATCAGTAAGTTCTGGAGATCTAACGTATAGCATGCTGATTTTAGTCAACAATAATGTATTATAAACTTCAAAGTTGCTAGGAGACCACATCCTAATTATTTCCACCACAAAAGAGAAATAATTACATGAGGGACTGAGGTGTTAGCGCATGTTCTGGTGCTGATCACACACATAAAATATCCATGTGTCAAGTAAACCTGTGGTGTGCCTAGAACTAACACAATGTTATATGTCGACTATATCTGGATTTTTAAAAAAGTCATGCTTTCATTATTGGGATTTGCATTGGGTATTAATTACCATTATGATACTGAAAAGAGGCATATCTTGATATATCCGATTCTAGTAGCACCAAGAGTCCCTCAGGCCACCTCCGAGATATGCTGAGGGACGAACATGTCCCTCTGGACAGACTGGCCACCCCCAGCTACCACACTACTCTGGGACAGAAAACAAGAGTGTTTTTCAAAACAGCCAGTGTGGGATACACAGCCCAAGTCTGTCAGGGAAACAGTTAATAATAACTTGCTTTCTCGATATATAAATAGCATTTTACCTTTTGATCTATAAAATTTTATTACTTTATTGATAAGAAAGCCTACATTGCATTGAGTCAAATGGCTTAGAGAAAGAGAGGTAAATACATACTCTGTTTTTTAAAACATTCTATACTAAGCAGTCTCTATGAGAAAAATAATCTTCAAAAAATATATTCTAGCCAACTGAAAATATGATTTTGTAAAAAGAGCTAATCTAAGAAAAATACTGTCTTGTATTCATTTTTTATTGCTGCTTTGATTATGAATTTTAACTCATTACCAAATTTTTGTCACATTACCGTATTATCACAAATTTGGTTTAAAAAACCCCACGAACTTATTATCTTGTTGAATAGAAGGTCAGAAGTTTAAAATGGATCCGCAGGGCTGTGTACCCTAAAAAGCTCCAGCGGGGAGTGCTTCTTATCTTCCAGCTTCCAGAGGTCTCGCCTTAGTCCACACACTTTCCTCTGAAGACCTCTGCGTGGGTCCTCACAACTCTTCCCACATCTTCAGGGGTGGGCTGCCTGGAGGAGGCTGTCTCATGACACCCCACATGCTAATACTACTCAGCATTTGAAAAAGTGAAGTGTCATCAGTACATTTCCAAAAAAAGATATAAAGATATAAAAAAAAAGATATAAAGATGAAAATGAAATGGAAGCTTCAGTTTGAAAAGAGTGTTCCCCCTCCCCATCCCTAAAGATAAGGTCTGAATTGAAATGGTGAGTAGGAGGCTTGCCAGAGCCTGAGCCCAATAAGTTCAGTTTAATACAAAAGGGAACTAAATAAATGCCTATTAAAGAGGAGCAAGGATCCCTGGCCAGGGAGGGGACCCACATGGCGCAGCAGACCTCTCCCCTCTGGCCCGCTGCTGAAATACACTTTTGAGGAGAGCAGCAGGCAAGATGGGGGAGGTCTGCTGCGCCATGTGGGTCCCCTCCCTGGCGCAAGAGGTAAAGCACTGCACTATGAAGCATCCGCAGCCACTGCAGCTGTGGGTCAGCTCCCTGGCTGGGGATAGAACTCATGCTGTAGTGGCTACGGATGCTTCATAGGGCAGTGCTTAACTCCTTTCACCACCAGGGAGGCCCCCTTGGAGAAAATTCTTAAAGTAAAAGTGTATTTTTTGGATTAAAATGACACAGAAATTTGCTAAGAACATTCAAGAACCCTCCTACATGATGTGCTCTGCTTGCCCAGCCTTCTGTGGGTCCACAACCTTCTGAGCTCCTGCCTGTCTCAGGCACTTACTCACCTTGGCTCTGCCTCTCGTGAGTAGGTGCAAACCCCTCTCTTTACCTGGTCACTGCTTGAACTTGGCCTTTTGGAGGCCCTTCCCAAACTCTGTCCTGCTGCTCTCTCCCTGGTTCTTCCCTGGCCCAGCCTGGCTCTCACCTGACACTACTTGCTGGGGTACCTGTGAGTGTGCAGAGCATCTGAAGCCCAGGGAATTGCGTTGTCACCTGTGACCTCAGGGAGCGATCCTGCAGGTACGAGAATTTGATAATCATAAAAATAACAGGTTTTCTTCAGAGACCTGAAGAGACTTCAAAGCAAGGTGCTTCTCGTCAGTAATTTAGAAAATTAATGTCAAACATTAGATTAGGTCACTTCTCTCCTCATCGGGAAGAAGTCAGTTGGAGAATGACATAACCTCTGAGAATGACTCTATTTAAAGCAGGGAATTTAAAATATCACCAGCCGGTCATTTATCCCTCTCTCCAGAGTGAAACTAAGCTCTCTGGAGAGGCTGGAAATAAAGAACCTGAAGAGAGTTTGTGGCAGAGTGGGAATAACCTTCCCATCCCACCAAATCCCAAAAGGCAGCGCAGAGGGGACAGGCGTAGAGTGGGTCCCAAGAGCCAGTCTGTCGGGGACAGCAGCTTCTCCTCTCTGGCCAGTGCGCCTGCTCCTGTGGCACTGAAAGGCGACTCCCAAGGCTCTTGGCCACACTCTGCTCTGCACCAGGCACTTGCAGCGCTGAGCACCAATGCCAGGGGCTTCCCGAGGAAGCTAATGCCAGAGGGAGGCTCCTGCCTTTAAAGGTGCATTTTCTTTTTTTACTTTTTTTTAAAAATTCTTTTCTTTTTCTCATTAGATTTATTTAATTGTATTTGACAACACTTGTAGTCCTCAGGGAGCTCCCACCACCATTTCATCCGTGCACCATCACCTCAGACCCTTGTGCTCTTTATGCCCTCATCCCTGTCTTTGCCCCCCCTCCCTCCGTACCGCCCCCACCCCCTGCATGTTCCCTTTGGTCTATCTTTAACTTTTTGATAAAGATGCATTTTCTAACAGGCAGCAAAGAAATTAAGTAGAGACAAGGACAAGAAATCCTCCTGAGAGTTTCACCCCATGGGAATTTCCCCTGTGATCAGAGGGCAAAGCCTAGTGGCAAACTGGCTAGCTGGGTGGGGAGTGGCACTGGGGGGAGTGGGGGAGCCCTCCCCACAGGGGCAGGAGACCACAGGCCAGGAGGGGTAGAGCCTCCAATGCAGCCACCCCCTGTGCCTCCTGCGCCCAGGAGAGCACTGCTTTGCTCTGGCCTTTCCTTATAAAGCTCAAATCATGTCCCTACATGCCCAAACGTATTCATTTAGAAAATAGGGTGATCTGTGTCACGAGGCCCTCTGCCTTTGCAGTGCCTCCTCATGATGGGGCCCTAGTTGACAAAGGCATATTTTGTGGGTCCAGGAGCTCCACAGCTAGATCAGAATACTCCAGAAGTGATTAGGTCATTCAGGGCATTTGTGTGCCAACAGCCTATGGTGAAGCACTGAGGAAATAACCAAATTATGTAACCTGGAAACCATCTTAACATCAAAGCCAGTGTTGGGATCCAAGTTCTGATTTGGTCAAAACAAAGAAGTGGCAACACAAAAGCAAACATCACTGTCTTTAAAGACACATGGCCAGGTTAGCACAAAGCAAGAGGTAGAGATATGCAGGACAAACATCTGTTACAGAGCATCTGTTCTTTACCATGTGAGTCCCCTCACCTCTTTTCTTAAAGCCCCAGGCCCCTCTTCCATTCCTTAACTCACATTATATAACCCCATTTTGCCTCGTTGCTCTTGGAATCCATATGTCTATGCAGATTCATTGTAAATATATAATTAATTTCTTTCTCCTGCTAATCTGTCTGATACTGATTTGATTACTTGACGAGTCCAAGCAATGGAAGCGAGGAAGAACCTAGAGATGTGGGGAAATTTCCTCTTCTGACACTTTTATCTGAGTCTTTTTCTTCTTCTCAGTTCATACTAGACTGGTCTCCTACTATAAAATCACCTCTATTTACAAATTACATAAAAGACATCCCTTCTTAGAAGTCAAAACCTCATACAAACCCTCAAGTAATGGGTGACAAAAGTCGATTCAAATGATGTTAGTGCTTTTAGTGATATTTTACTACATTTTAAAAAACATAATTTTATACATAACTTTTGAGTCAATTGCTACTATTTATCTTCAATATAAAAAGCACTGTTTAAGTCAAACAACCACTGAAAGAAATCAAAAAGCAAATAAATTCATGCAAGGATTTTACTCATCAAATGCTTCTCTTATTCTCTTTGTCTCAAGGAGCATGGGAGGGAAGGGCATGACACTGTTTTGAAATGAACACCCCTTATTTCAGCCTACCGAGGGGAAGATTTATTGACTGGAAATGAAGAATATAAAATTGTACAGAGCAGAAAGTCCTGCAATGCTAGAAGTGTCCACATAGAACACGTGACGAATCAAAACTTGGAATGTGGCTGAAGTCTCTGAGGAGGGGACTTCTTTTCAACTTATTTATTAGTCACTAATGCACACAGCCTCCTGGGGCCAGTGGCAGTGGCACTGGACTGCGTAGGTATACAGGTGACTACAATGGAGCTGCCAAGGAGGTGGCAGTGAGCCACTTCTAGAAAGGTGGACAGATGCTCACCCATGGAGAGAGAGAAGGTCAGGGAGTGTGGCCGGGAGCACCAGATGCCAGGGCATCCAGTAACATGGGCATACCTATTCTTGAATTCAGAAGAGGCCAACTAGAGCAATGGAAGTGAGGAAGATATTGGGGAGGGGACCAGAGGAAAGTGGATGTATGATGAGGAAACTGTGTTCATGTGATGACACCTCCACCCAGCAGCCCATGCTGGACACCCCAATCCCATGCATTTCCACATCATTACTGTACTGAACTCTGAACTGAGTGTCACATTTGTCCCTTGACACCCAAACCTGCTCAGATTTGGAATTATTTTGACAAACCAAATAGAATTACGCAGAAAACTTCTTTCTGGATGACTTGCTAAATGAAGCATCATTTATTTATTTTTGCCACCCACTCACACAGCATCTGGTAAAAGGTTTTACAGCTTGGGTTGAAAGGGTTGGAATGATTAATCAGGGCATATTCTTTAAAGTCACATTCTTTGATGAATACACGTACTCGCAGATTCAATGTGTGTTATTGCACTCACACTTTCACAAGATTGAAGGGGCCTGAGATGTAGTAGAGCCACTCAATTGTACTGGGACAAAGGCAACAACTAAAGCTTAGTGTGTCCAGTGGTAAAATCAGGTGGTCAGGGAAACCCTCACTGATGGGAGGACACTTCAACAAGGCCTTGAGGGAAGGAGATGGAATCCAGGAAGATTTGGGGGAAGATGGAATCAGGCAGGGTGAACAGTAGGGTGCAGGCTGAGGTGGGTGGATCCGATGTGTGTGTAGGTCTGTGCTTCAGATTCCACAATGATGGTGACGTGCAGAATCTATGAACAAGATGGCCTTCAGAATCTGTGAGCATCTTTGAGCACAGATGTCTGATGATGATGTCACTAGCCTACAGTTGTCTGGGTATGAGCTCTGATCCAAGGGCCTGATGCTCCAGGAGGTGGGGTTGGATATACCCCAATTTAACCTTAGATAGTGGTCAAAGCAAAAGTCCAGCTTTATGTTCTAGCTGAATACTTAGTACCGGAGTTTGACTTCTACTATGATTTCAAGAAAAACCAGTGTAAGTAGATGCCCTACCATCATATCCACACATGGGGTCTTAGCATCTTGTACCCCACTGTCCTCATGGTGCTACCCTATTCCTTTCATCTCCTCATTTCCACCTTGGGTATAAATCTGAGCCCCTATGGGGCAGATGACCTAGGAGGAAGCAGCTACCCACTTAATGGGGGACACTTGTGTGCTCCAAAAATCTAACACAGTGCTTCAATGTGTTTCATCAATGCAGTAGAAATGGCCTCATTTAAATGTCCATGGTCCTGCAGACTATCAAATTGTACTTTCTTCTGACTGTGGGGAGCCAGATGAAAACTGGTTATTTTACTTTCTGCAAAAACTTAATGCATCACATCTTTGCTAATATAAGGTGCCTTGGTCATTTAACAGCTGTCCACCACAAATCATAGACTTCAGCCTCTTTGTTATCTGCTGAGAACATTCACTCTGCATGTTGAGCCTCATCCTACATTCACTTTACACTAACAGGCACTCAAACGCTACATCTTGCTTCATGATAGGAAACTTATGACAGTAATGGAGTTTGCACAGCCATGCTGAGTTGGTTATACCTATAACAGACCCAGAGAGTTGGCTGCTGCCCTGTGATGCCAGGGACCCAGTGGGAGGAGGCCAGACTACGTGATGAGTCTTGAGCTGGGTGGAGTGAAGTCCTGAGGAAGTGCATATAGCGGGGCTTGAAGTAGAAATTGAGCAGCAGGTGACTGACCCAAATCGCTCAGTCCTGCTTTTCTACTGAGCTCTCTGGTTCTGGCCTCTCAGTCTGTTTTTGAACACATTAGTAAGATACCTCCGAGAAGCATTACAAATGAGTCCCAGAAACCTTAATAGTTAGAGTATCGCCTGTAGGACAATCAGATTGAAACATTTCTTTTCACCTTCTTCCTAAATGTGTCCATCTTAAGGCTTTGGAGAGTCACCATCACTTTTACAACCCAATCCTATTAGTCACATATCCTGAATATGTTTCCTTATGTGTTGTCTCTAGTTATTCCAACCAATAAATCAAATTCTACTCATCACTCCTTGCAGGCAAATAGTAAGCTCCCTTTTTATGTGGTGTGTGTGTGTGTGGTGTGTGTCTGTGTGTGTGTATTCATATACTTAGCCACACCAACATGCTGATACCAGGTGGGTGTCCTATAATTCAACTCAACTCTGGTACTAGCCACCATGACACAGCATCAGATTGCACAGGTTAAGGGGTCAGTCTCTCCAGACTGCCCTCCACTTCACATACCACTTGCAAGCCCAGATTGTTATTTGTACTTATGACCAATTGACTACAAATTAAAGATTCCTATAGCCCTCTTCTCAGGTTTGATTACTCTGCTAGGACAGTCCACAGAACATAAGAAAACAATTTACTCATTAGATTACCCACATATCACAAAGAATGTAACTCAGGAACAGGCAGATGGAAGAGACGCATAGGTGAGGGTATGGAAAAAGGGCATGGAGTGCCCACATCCTCTCCTGGTATGTCATTCTCCCCCAATCTCCACATGGTCAACCTATTTGCTATCTGGACCCCAGTCTCTGGAGCTTCTATGGAAGCTCATTACAGAGACATGATTATCTCATTAACTTCTACCAATTGAACTCAATCTCTGTCCCTCTCTCCTCCCCAGAAGTCAGAGAGGTAGACCAGAAGTTCCAACCCTCCAAACTGGTTGCCTCAACTGGTAACCAGCTCCCAGCCTTATGTTTGTTACAAAAGTCACCTCATTGAAATAAGAGACACCTTTATCACTCTCAACATTTAGGAAATCCCAAGACTTTTGAGAGCCATGAGTCAAGAATTGTCAATGAAGATGTGTAAAAAATATTTCTGGTCATTTTAATGATCAAACAATATATTTCTTGTAATTCATATATCACATGTCTCTAGATGGATATACACCTAAAACAGGGATTTGTCTGTCCATCTCAAAGTTGCTACGATCATCCTTTAAAAGATGCACTCTTTAATGACTGTGACACAGGGCTACTGCTTTTTCCAAGTGCTAGAGATGCCTTTCTCCCCTTTTTCCCTTCTTATTTAAAACTCTTCTGATTTTGGGTGTCATTATGAGGACAAGGAATACCTTATATATCACTAATTTAAGCATTTTAACTTGTTATTAGTGCCAGCCACATGACTGGAATCATATGTGGCAATTCAGAAACTGAGTCAGGATTTAACAAGCACCAATATAACGGATGTTGAAAAATACTCATTTTCTTTCTTGGATTGTGTATGCTATTTTTTGAGCTATATATCAGCTCTTTGCCTTGCCTGTTGATATTAGTGGGATGAGAACCCGATTATTGCATAATCCTGATTTAGCTCTCACCATGTGGCAGGTGGGACTGGATGGGGAACAGAAGGTGGGCTGGACCACCCACCTAGACCACACCAGACCCTGCAGAGAGAGAATGACAGGGGGATTCACCAGAATAGGCCCCACTCTTAGGAGAATGGATCGTTTTTTAAAGCAACGAGATTGAAAGAGAATCTGGAGAAGCAGTGTTGCCTGGTGACAGAGTTGCAGGTGACAGGGGACACCCAGTTGGAGCATTTCCAACATGGATAACCAGGAGTTAGAAAATAAGGAGGTGGAAATTGCTTTTCCAAATATATGAACAACTGTTCTGCATAGCTAGTGGGAGGAGAAGTAAGAAATGCATACAAATGATGGTGGGTGCATGCCTGTCTTTAGGTTCTCTCTATGCATCAGGCTCTCTTAGTGCTCATACATGTGATCATGAGGGGAACATTTCTGTTTCTTAAAATACTCAATTTTTTTTTCTTTCATGGCAGGGTTGGGGTAGCATTTCAAGACTTCTCAGAGTAGAAATGAGTCAGGGTTTTTCAGTGTCACATAGCATTTGGAAATGGTACAGAGGCTAATACAGCTGAGTCCATGCTAGGTCAAATCCCACAGCTCATTGTTCTTGGAAGCTGGGAATGAGGAAATGCAATCGGTGGGGGTGGCCCAAGATGTGCTTATGGCAATAGCTCTGCAGAAGGGGGCGCTGGCAGGAGTGACAGGAACAGTAAGACTGAGAGTCACAGGAGGACAGTAGAGGCTTTTGCTAAATGATGATTCTAGGGCTCATACAAAGAATAGCATATACAAGATAATTTTAAAAACCGAAGCATGTATGTTTTCTATAGTTATGTGTGCATGGGTACACAAGCACAAATTTCAATCACCAAGAAAGGAAAACATTTGGAAATCACAATGTTACTTAACACCATCTTATATTCAGGTCACACTCCTTTTGTTACATTGCTGCCCTTCAATATTTATAAAACCAGAAGAAATGTTCTTTCCTGGCAGCCCTTTGCAAATTGCTGCTTAATAATCAGATCATGATAACCACAATATTTATCTAATTAGGTCTGTTGTTAGTCTAATGCAAGGCAACTGAAGTTGCTAGATTCAGAATCTTAGTGCTTTGAGCCAGAATTACGCCTTAACTTAGATCATTTGCCCAAATGTAATATTACTGAAAGCTAATTTAAAAATAGAAGAGCTAAGAAAGTCTTGCTAGGTTGTTTCCCTAAAACAAAGTTTGATAGATTAAATTTTATTCTAGTAAAGACTTACATACTTACAGCCAAATGATACCCAACTCTTAAAGAATGACAACTAGCCTATGCTAGATGTACACATATGTTTTGCATATGGACCCTGATCTCCATTTGTAAATGGAGTGAGAACATATGTAGAAAATAGTTACTCATAAAATTATATAATGACTTAGTTATATTTATCCATCCTCATTTTCTTCATGTAAAGGGTGAACCATATCATCTTGGAATCAAATTTTCCTAATTATGTTCACATTGATAAGTTTATTTTGGAGAGGGAGAGGGAGAGGGAGAGGGAGAGGGGGAGGGAGAGGGAGAGGGAGAGGGAGAGGGGG
>JAGFMF010011610.1:3730817-3741376 GCA_019455555.1 Galemys pyrenaicus
GGAGGGAGAGAGGGAGGGAGGGAGGGGGAGGGGGAGGGGGAGGGGAGGGAGAGAGACTGTACTACATCAGGTTCTTGAATAGGCAGGGCATAATCTGATAGCATTTTGACCTTTTCAGAAACTTTAATTTTTAGCTAAGTGATTCTCAGTAATTTCAACAACTCATTAACATATCTGCTCACATATTAGTAATACCAACCACTAAGAGCTAAGTAATAGACAATTGGGTTACTATATTATTGAAGTTATTTTATTTAATCCTCACTAGCCCATGAGGTTTTTCACAGATGCGGCAAAACATGTTGTTTCCAAATGATTGTGTCTTCATGCTCTTCTTCCCATGCTGTCTTCTGTCTGGTGTGTGCCCAAGTTATCACATTATAAGACCCAGTCAGGCTCATGCCCCTCCCCCACCCTGTGATTTCTCAGTTTCCACAACACACTACAGAAAGGCAACCTCTCCCTCCATGACAGCCCCTGGGACAGAGGGTGAGGGTCCGTTTTATCATTTCGAATGCCTGACCCATATGATGCGTGTGGAAGGGAGAAACCCAACCCAAATTTAAATTACTTCCTCCAGGAAAGAGCAAGCAGCCCATGAAGATTTTAAAAACACATGCAGAGGAGAAAGTATACACTGTACACTGTACAAAAATGACAAATAATGTAAATATATGTAAAAAACACACGTGCATGCACAGGCATATGCAAACACTATTGCTGGTATATAAAACAAGAATAAAGAAAAGTCACTTTCCCTTGAAATAGAGACAAATATTATTTTCTTTAAATAATTCCAGATATTCCACAAGGGCATATCTAGCCCATTTTTTGAGCCTCAGGAGATCCCAGGAGAATTTCTCCTAAGAAGCCTGCCCAAGAAAATCCCTGTGGCTCTTCTAAGATCTCTAATGCAGTGGAATCCCCTGGTCTCTAGCATGCCTTGTATGGCACTAACCATAGATTTCAACGAATTTGTTGACATATTTACTTCCACATGAAACCGTGAGCTCCTAGAACTCAGAGACTATCTGTTTTTTGTTTTTATTTCTCCAAGTCCTGGTACAGAGCCAAGTCTTTTCATGCACAAAACTCTTTTTGGGTGGGTAAACAATTTTGTTTTTAAAATATATCTACATCCTCATGTTCTTAATCTCTAAGCAGATTAAAGGCTGATGTCTTCTTTCTTCAAATTCCTCCATAGAAATCAGAAACCAAACTTCCTCACAATCAATGTTTTTAATGCTTTTCTTTCCAATTTTCTTAGCCCCATCTATCAATCTCAAGTTCAACAAAGCCAAACTATATAATAAAACAGAACAATAATTACTGAGTGCAACAACCCTGTTTTCCTGGAGATCCTATTATTTGAGTATTCTTTTTTATTTCATATTTCTGGAGATGAATTTTTATCAAATAGTAAGCTTTGGTGTGTGTTTTTAATGCAATCTACATTACAACTTCTAGAATACATGCCCTACATGTGCATATAAGATTCTCAAATTTTCCATTTATTGGTAAAACCATGATTTAGGGTCTTTTTCTTCCTTAAAATGTTTAAGCCTTGTTAGTATTAATTATTCTTGTGTTAGTAACAATGGGGTGAAGACACAAATTTACAATGGCTAGACCATTCTAAAAATTCTCAAATCAGAACTCAGAGCCACGACATTTGCAGCAACCAATCTAGTAAGCCATATCCCAGCTCTGCAGTAGAATGTTCTCAATTTGATCAATAACTATCAGCCTCCCTAAGTTTTGCTGCTGCTTCCAACCTAAAGAACAAGAAGACAAAGCCACATGTGCACCCCTAACCAAGCAGAAAGGATGCCCTGATTCTAGTTAGCCCACATTCAACTTACCAGGTCAACAGCATCCACACAGGGCACCCCTGAAGTTTCCTTTTCTCACTGGACAGCTCTCCCATGCCTGATTTTGCATCTCTGCCAAACATAAGTAATGGCAATGACTCTCTTACAAGCTCCAAATAAAAGAATGAGCCTTTTTAAAAAATATTTTATATATTTTACATCATTGCTCATTTTGTGTAATATTTACTTTCTCCTCTCACGTGCAGTCCCTGTAAAATTCCCACCACCAATTCATATGTGCATCATCACCATAACCCTTGTGCTCTTCCCTCCCCATTTTGCTCCCTTTCCCTTCTCCTGCTCTGCAGAATGTTTCTGATTTATAATTGCCTGTTAATTTTATTAATTAATTATTATTATTATGTTCCAGGTCCTTTCTTGGTTTCCCCTATATTATGCCTATAAGTGAAACCATCCAATATTTTTCTTTTTCCTTCTGGTTTATTTCACTGAGCATAATCCCTTCCAGCTCCATCTCTGCTGCTGTGAATGGTATAAGTTTATCTGATTTGACTACTGAATACTATTCCATTGTCTACATATACCTGTCATCTGTTTGGGGGCATTTGAGTTGTTTCCATATATTATCTATTGTAAATAGTGCTGCAATAAACATAGGGGTGCAACAGAATCTCCAGAAAGTCATTACTACTAAATCCCCACTCCAAAAAATATTAAAGTAAGCCCTAAAGCCAAAACCAACAGAGGAATGAATAGGAAGAACAGAATAAGATAAGGAATAGAATCACAAAAAGACAGCAAATACAGACACCAATGTATCAATATTAACTCTAAATGTAAATGGACTAAACTCATCAATAAAAAGACAGAGTAGCAGACTGGATTAAAAAACAAAATCTGACCTGCTGTCTTCAGGAAACACATTTAACTACAAAAGATAAACATAGACTGGAAGTAAAAGATTGGAAAACAATCCTATAAGCAAATGGACCCAAAAAGAAGACAGGAACAACTTAACAATACCCACAGCCCTCGGACCCGGAAACCAAAAATGAGGAGACAAGGACAGACTGGGGACACCTGGTGGGGAGGGGAGGGGGAGGGTTGAGGGAAGATGGGAGCACGAGGGACTGAGGTGATGGTGCACTGGTGAGATGGTGATGGGGAATACATGGGGATTACAATTAATGGCAAATATATGTAAATTTTAAAATATTTTAATAAAAAAATTTTTAAAAAAATTAAAAAAAAAAGAAGACAGGAACAGCTAGACTTATATCAGATAAAATAGACTTCAAACTGAAAAAGGTAAAAAGAGACATATATGGTCTTAATATTGTTACAGGGCAACCCTAATATAAAATGGGTTTGCCTGACTGGGTCCTCACCCGTGCGCGCTCAAACGGCACTTATAATGCCCCAACTGCAGGCACACACAACAAAGGTTAATAAAGGGTTTTATTTACAAGGGAAGGAGAAATAGCGTAGTGAATAACATAAGGGGAAGAGAGGGATACAGATCTGTAAATATCCTACCAGTTTTTTGGAGCTGGAACCCAACGGTGTGCTGAGAGCTGACTCCCAAGGAAAAAGGACCCCCCCAAGGCCCACCTGTTTGTTTCTATATTTAGCCTGGCTGTTCAACTCCACCCTCATGTCCCAGTGATCCGCATTTTGATAATGACCTTGTGGGATTTGTAGTCCTTGGATCTTGTAGGTCTGGAATGGGGGTCGAAGTCCATAACCTATTTGTATAATCCATTTAGGAGGGTCTTTCCCCCTAACAATATTATGATTAAGGGGACAATACATCAGGAAGATATAACACTCATCAACATGTATTCACCAAATGAAGAAGCACCAAAATATATCAGACAACTATTATCATCTATGAAAACAGACATTAGAGAAAATACATAAATAGTAGGAGATTTCAACACCCCACTCTCACAAATGGACAGATCAACTAGACAAAAAATAAAGACACAAGAGCCCTCCCCCCCAAAAAAAAGAGCCTTTGTGATAAGTCTTATCTATTTCCACAGTGTTAATGGTGGTAGCATTAGAATATCTTCCTTTGGGCCCTCCCTGGTGGTGCAGTGGGTTAAGCAATGCACTGTGAAGCAAACCACAGCACAGCCACTGCCGCACGAGTTCAATCCTTGCCGCTGGGTGTATTTCGGTTATCTGCCTGTTCTGTTCCCTACTCTGTCTGGTGGATTCTCTCACCCCCCCACCTCTGGCCTGTACCCCAGTGCTTGTATGCATAAATAAATAAATCTTTTTTAAAAAAAGAATATCTTCCTTCTTACATCAGAATGAAAAGCATGTACTCTGCTTCCTATCAAGTGTTTATTCTTCTAGTGATGAGAACTGCACTGCATAGAATATTCCCTATCATGAAGGAAGTGTATCTGTAGGTATCCAGAAAACATCTTTAAAATTGACATGATAGGCTACCGAAGTCAATCTTCCTTTAGCAGAGTTCAAAATGCTTAGGTTCATACTAATTATGGTGGTTCTTACCATCCTCTCTCTTCCTTGGATTCAGCTAATTGTAGTGTTATATTTTCATGGATGTTTAGAAGAAGTAGGAACATAGTCATAAATAAATTAAATATCAGTCTTAAGTTCCTTAATTGATTCTTTTATCCCCTTAGCTAATATTTATAATCTAATTAATACATATGTGCCAAGCCATCTGAGAGACAAGCAAAATAAGATTGCTCAATTTTAATTACTGAGAATAAACTGATAGTTATTAAACAGAGAATTACTCCTTTTGTAATAGGGTAGTCTTAGGAAAAGGGGAAGTTCCAAAATCTTGGTTCTGCCCTAAGTGGGTGGAGCTGAAGAGGAAAAATAGTTTTCTAGAGAGAAGAGAAGGAGAAGAAAGGAAGATGGAAAACAGCAAGGAGACCTGGATGAGGCACGTGGAGCAGAGGGACATGTGAAGAAACTGTGCTTGCTTTTTGGTCTTAGACTAGTTGGAACAGATGTGGGTGAGAGACCCGTGGGGAAGTTAGCAATAGCAGCTTTCATCTTGATTTTGATTTTGCTCTTTTCCTCCTAGATTTGTCTGACTCTTTCTGACCCTTTTCTATGGGTCTCTACTAAAAAGTCCTTTAGATGTGTGCCAGGTTTTTGGGCCTTGCTTTGGGCCAATCCTATTTAGCTGGACTTTTACCCTCAAGGAGATGGGTAACTTTAGATGCTTAACTTAGTAACTATATTCTTTGTTCTTTCTTTATTGTACCCTAGTTGTATTAAAGTTCCTTTCCATTAAAAGTTTTGTATATTTATCTTAATGCGGCAGATAGCAGAACCCATTCAAAGAGGGCAGGCTTGGAGATTCTGGGTGCTCCTCTCCCTGCCCTGTAACACTTTAAATACCATCATCCAGGCATTTTTTTCCATTGAGACTTTTTGTGTGGTCCTTAGCAAATGCTGGTCCCAAGTGCAGTTGCTGCTAATCCAAATCCAGACCTAACAAAACAGCAACTCTCAGTGTTAGCTGAATAGAAAGTGATTTGGGCATTGGTTTGACAAATACATTGAATTCTTGAAGTATTTTTAACTCAATTGAGAATTATTAGCAGGAAAACCTTTCATTAAAAATGAGATGTAGAGCTCATTTTTTAAGCCAAAGCAAAGTAATGAGTAAATTTTAATTGCTATGTAAATTTGGGACCACTGAGGCAAGACCTAACTGTATTGTTGTTTGCTAATTAATAATTTGAGTGGGGATAAACTGTCTGAATCACAAACACCCAAAGACTTTTTTAAAAATGACAATTCTAAGCTCAAAGCAATTAAACCAATGTCACAGTACACAGAGACACAGAGGCACCACCCACACCCTTGTCCCCTCCTTCCCCACAAGAGGACCCCAGGGAATGTGTTCAGCTTATAGAGCAACGTTCCCTGTCTAGTTTGCAGCCTGCTGTAGCCACGAGTCTGAGTTTCAGCGAAACCAGATTGTGTGATATGTAGCACCTCTGTCGGCTATCCTCACCCCCTTCTTCATCACTGTTGCCTGAAAAGTGGGAGGAAGGTTGGTCCAGGCAGGCTACCCATCTTGTGTCTGAAGGTGGGAGCAGTCCAGGATGGAGGAGACCCACAGGGTAGAGGTTGGGTCCCTGATGGTTTTATGAAGTCACTAAATCAGTTCTGAACTATTTACCTCCAGACTTGTTGGAGAATAATCCTTACATGGTTAAGTCACTGATGTTGAGTCTCCATTACCACTAGTCAGACTCAATTCCTAATTGATATACAGGATTTCTAGTGGGATATAGAATCCAGTTTTAGCTCTTGTCAAATTGGGCCTTTTAGGGGGCCTCCCTGGTGGCACAGGGGTTAAGTCTCACCACTATCAAGCTGTCACCAGCCACTGCGACCTGAGTTCGATCCCTAGCCAGGGTGGATGGCACAGCAGATTTCTCCTGTCTGGCTCATGGGTCACCTTGGCAGTGTATTTTAATAGATCCTTCTGTTCTGCTCCCCACTCTGTCTCTGGTGAATCCTCTGATTCCCAGCCCCCCACCTGCACCTCTCCTACACCCAAATTCTTGTATGCATAAATAAATAAAACAAATCTTTTTTAAAAACTGGGCCTTTTATGTAGGAAAACAACAAAAAACTCAGTCTGTTATACCATTCACTTTGGGGGAAGGGACTATCCAGAGAAGTCTGGCATGCTCTGATTAATCACCTTGAAAAGGCAGATGGTCAGTTTAATTTAGAATGGTCACAGAATGCTGACTATGCACTGGGATTGTGGTCCCTGTGAATCTAGAATCAATAGTATCAGAATGAGTAAGTATCAGAATGAGTAACTTTTCATTTAAAAACATGAATGTTTAGATGTATAAACCTAAGAAAGTGCAAAGGTGGTCTAAAATTTTATAAAGTACTTTTATTTCTAAAAAATTCATGGTGCTTTTGAATCAATACTAACAAAATTTTCTTCAAATTCAGAATTTCAGTTTTTGGTTGTTTCCCTATGAGTGAGTTCAAGTGGATATTTAAAAAGCGATATGTTTGGCAGCAACACCCAAACATTCTCAATTATAATACAGACCAACTGTTACCAAGTAACTGGTGTGTGTTAAATAAAAGGGTGAGTTGAAAACCAGAGTCCCACCTGCTGCTCCAGGGGGCGTGACATTATTTTGTTGTGTGCTAAAATAGCTATTTTCACATCATATCCTATAGATACTTGAGGTATCTAAAGTTACTTTGGGGATTACTAGCTTGGTAGGAAGGGAGAGAGGGTGTGAGAGCACGAGGTCATTCTTCCCAAAAGGGTCAGGTGGGCCTCCTCTCTCCTTGATATTCCAGGCCCATAAACACAGGGTAAATATCCCTGGTCCATTCCATTATTCTTTAGAATTTATAACTATGCAAATTTCCCCTATAGTTTAAGTACTATTAAATTTTGGCCTTTTCTCCTAATAATCCTTTGTGGAAATACTCTTGTGGGTCAGAGCCCAGTTTTCTAAGCATGAGCTATATGTCCAAGTCAGGACACTAAGAAAAGATTGCATAAACTTTTAATACAGGTTGATGATTTTGAAAAATGCTGAGGCTTGGTATTAAAAAATTTCACTATTAGAAGCAGAAATGTTTAAATTTAGCATATCGAATTCAAGCACATCTTTTCATTTAAAAACATATGGATGTTTAGATGTATAAACCTAAGAAAGTGCAAAGGTGGTCTTAAATTTTATTAAGTACTTTTGTTTCTAAAAAATTCATGCTGCTTTTGAATCAATACTAACCAAATTTTCTTCAAATTCAGAATTTCAGTTTTTGGTTGTTTCCCTATGAGGATACTGAGAATCATAACAAATATAGAGGTATTGTAAAAATGAGGGAAAAGATAAACAGATGGGACTACATCAAGATAAAAAGCTTCTGTATAGCAAAGGAAACATTAAACAAAACAAAAGAAACCCCACTGAATGGGAAAAAAAATCTTTGCACTCCACACAACGGACAAGGGTCTGATCACAAAGATATACAAAGAACTCATAAGACTCAAGAAAAATAAAGTAAACAACCCAGTCCAAAAATGGGCATAAGAACTTAAAAGACACTTCTCCAAAGAGGACATACACATAGCCAACAGGCACATGAGAATATGCTAAGCATCCCTCATAATCAGGGAAATGCAAATCAAGACCACAATGAGGTATCACCATACACTGGTAAGAATGGCACACATCAGAAAAACCAACAATAACAAATGCTGGCGAGGATGTGGAGAAAAAGGAACCCTAGTACACTGCTGGTGGAAATGCAAGCTAATCCAACCATTATGGAAGACCATATGGAGGTTCCTCAGTCTACTAGAAATGGAACTACCATATGACCTGGCAATCCCACTCCTATGAATCTACCCAAAGGACACAAAAACACTGCTCCAAAAGAGCACCTGTACCCCCATGTTTGTTGCAGCACTGTTTATAATTGGTAGGACCTGGAAACAACTCAAATGCCCAAAAACAGATGACGGGATCAAGAAGATGTGGTACATATACACAATGGAATATTATGCAGCAATCAAAAGATAAACTAGGGCCATTTATAGAAACATGGATGGAGCTGGAAGGAATTATACTCAGTGAAACAAGTCAGAAGGCAAGAGAAAAACATTGGATGGCTTCAATATTACAACTACAACAACAACAACAAAGAAGAAATGGGCAATTATAACCAAAAGCAAACAAAAAACTCAACAAGATGAAAAAGTCAAAGATAAACCAAAGGGACCATGGGGGATCGGGAAAGGAGGGGAGGGCAAAGACAGGGATGAGGGCAGAAAGAGCACAAGGGACTGAGGTGATGGTGCATGGGTGGAATGGTGGTGGGTACTCCCTGGAGAATACAAATGATGTCAAATATAATTAAATAAATAAAAAACAAAAAACAACAACAAAAGAAATATAGACGTATTGTCAAGCAATCCTAAATGCCTCTAGCTTCACATAATATATAGTAATTAAGCACTTTTTTCTCTATCTTCAGATGAAATGAACTATATTTGTTGAAAACCTCCTAATCCTAGAAAATTTTACTTGACTTTTTCATAAGGAAACTGAAAATAACATTATATTTTTGTTTATAGCTGACAGATTGTTTTTGGCTGGTTATTTTTAAGAAATAGCAGACAAAGGAGAAGTCCTGAAAATTGAGTAGCAGTTACCCATTGACAGGAGACTTTTACATTGATAAGAGAAATCTCCATTTGTAAGAGTGTCTTTCTTGCAATACAGGAAAGACAGTGATGACCAAATGTCTTTATCTCTCATCCAAGAGGGCAGAGCCTTATATAAGATCCATATTCTTGTTTACTGTGCTTTCCTGGTGACCTGCTATTACTGATCTTCTCCTTAGGACCCCTCTGCCCCACCTCTTTCTTTAGTTGAAGATGTTAGGTAAGATGATGGCTATGGGCAGTTATGGGGAGTACTCAGTTTTCCTGGGCTTCTCATATGTATACATATGAAGGAAGTATAATACATGACCCAAAACTATGCCACTTTGGTATGAGGATTATAAAAAGAAATAGATTCAGAAAAAGTTCATCTCCACTTTTACTGCCTAAATTTACATTGAAGGAAATCTGCAACTGGAGGAAACCTGTCACCTGAAATATCTTTCCAACTAAGAAACTTACTTACTTAGCAACTTCTGGTTTCTAAACCACGCCTCTGCATTCCACTGAATTGCCTTCCTTTCCCAGACCCCAACCCTTTCCAGGAAGGTATATATATTTCCATTACCTAGTTGACATATCTTTGGATTTTCCTTACTTACAAAATTAAATTTGTTTTTGACCTGTCAATCTGTTGTAGGAGAGATTGGCCAAGAGACCCAAGGTTTAGTTGAAACTACCAATGTGCTTGTACATTTTATCCTTCCATGTTTGTCTGTGTTCCAAGAGCTTGGTTTCATGATCTCTGTAGTCACCCCATGTAGAAGGAGTGTGCACCAAAATGCCCTGTGGTCAGTCAAAAAATGATGGGTCTATCCTTGAACCCCTCTTTGTATCCTGTTGTGTTCACTGGGGAATTTTTATTTTTTTTAAGGTGTTTGGGTTTTCTAGCTTGTCACTCTAGTTTCCATTAGGGGGAAGATGCATGTGTGCTTATATATCAGGTGGCCAACTGAGCAGACTGTGACTCCAACTTAGGGAATCAGAAAGGGTGACCCCATTCCATTCAAATTGGAAAAACAAGTGGTTCTCTCTGTTTTGTAACAGCTGTTTGGAAATAAAACAGGGTCCCCCATAATGAAGCTCTTCTCTTTCCTTTTTTTAAATTTTTTTTAAAAATAGAACTCTTTAACAATTTACATGTCACTCTTGCAGAGGGGTCAGGCTAATCTTCTCTGTATATTTCCAAATTATAACACTTTTCCAATTTTGTTGCCAAAGCAAGTACCTCTTTTCTTTTTTAAATCATTCATTGGGAATGAATTGTCTGTATCCTGTGAGGACTGATTACTCTGCACTTTCTTTGGTTAAGATATAAAATAGTTACTGGTTTGAATCATTACTTGTATTATTAATATAATCACAAAACAAGGATCTTTTGAAATGGAAAAGGTTCTGAATTAAAATTTTTTTTTTAAAGATTTATTTATTTATGCATACAAGCACTGGGGTACAGGCCAGAGGTGTGGGGGGGTGAGAGGATTCACCAGAGACAGAGTGGGGAG
>JAGFMF010011610.1:3741426-3779687 GCA_019455555.1 Galemys pyrenaicus
CCCCTCCCTGGCCGGCAGCAGGGATCGAACTCGTGCTGCAGTGGCTGCCTGTTTGCTTCATAGTGCGTTGCTTAACCCACTGCGCCACCAGGGAGGCCCACTGAATTAAAATTTTTAGAAAGCTCTCAATCTAAATAATTCTCTTATTGCTACCTATGAAAGATAAAATTGAAAAGAGGCCTTTGTTGAATGTTTTACAGATATTTTTAAAGTGGTACCACATTAAATCCTGGAACTCTAGAGTATAGAGCTCTTTTAATCCCCATCTTAAGTTGGAAATCTCCCTGATATAAAAGCATATTTTAAAAAATTGTAATGTGGAATCTATTTTGAATTAAATAGACTCTATCTTGTCTCTAACTGCAAGTATGAGACTTTTAGGTGAAAAGTAATCAGCCTGACTCAGCAAACTGACTCAACTTTCTATTCGTCCACTCCCGTCCTTCCTCCCCTCCTTCCAAATACAGTAACTGTAACAGTGTCCACTACTACCGTGTAGTCAATGGACAGCAGAGTAGAAAAAACTACATACCCATACGACTCACCTATTTCTGACAGATCTTGTCTAAATAAGATGCATGGTTACCTTTATCGCTCCAGTTTATTTATTTGTTTATTTATTTATAGACCCTCAGTTGAATGAACCATGGCATCTGTCTTTGACTATTCAGGCTATATTATAACTATACAATGAAATGGGAAAAGAGACTCTATATGTTTTCTTAAGACCATTAAATTGGAATACATCAAGTAAACTGGTTGATTTTCACCAACAGAGATATGTGGAAACAGTCATTAGGACACAATGACTTTATGAAAGTCTGTTAACTGCTCCACAGGTAATATGCTGTGACTCCTGCAAGCCAATGACCAGCTTGCATGGAGACAACAAAATGACTAGTTACCATTCAAGATGCAGAGTAGATTCCACAGAAGAATTCCACAAACCAGAGTGAGAGTACAGGTTGACTGGACAGTAGTTTGGAGTGTTAAGTAATGGGGAAGAGCAAAATCAACCTCTTGAATTGTTTAGTAAAAAATGAATGAAATTAAATAACACCTGAAAGGTCCAACAACTTAAACCATTTAAATCCTTGCAATTCCATGACAACAATGAGTTTTAGCCAAGGAGAGAAGAGCAGAGCCTAAGCTGATTTCCCACCTGTTGTAATGCAAACAACTAAACCTCTGAGCTCAATCTTTTCTAAAATCTCTCCTCCTCTAATGGCCTTTCATACCTCTCATCTCTTATCAGCCATTTGACTGTTAATAGAAGTCATTTATCAAAAGCTCAAGCTCTGATTTCTGATTCCTGTGTTCCCCTTTGAGAAGAAAGCACAGCTCCAAGGTATTATGAGAGAACACAGGAAGACAGGAAGCAGTTTAATTGTTTTTCAACTAATCCTAATTGTTTGCTGCTAAATATTCTGCTTATCTGTTCACGTCAAGAGAAGACGTGGCTAACTGTGTTAACAACCATGAGATTGTCCCTGATGCTATCGAAAACCCTGTGTTCAAAAGAATGAGAGAAAACATGTAGAAAAGATGAACTCTCCTTTCAGGTTTCAATGAGTACCCTGAAATACACTTAAATTTGAAAGGACCACCTTTCAAATACACTTAACTTGAGGGACCACTTGGTGAACTGAAGACAATTTTGAAAGTGAAATAGACAGTCATGAGGGAGGAGAAATAAAAGGATGATGGGGAAACAGGGGCCGGAAAGAAACTAGCCATCCCTTACCTGAAAGGTTGGCTTTGAATGTCAGCTTGTGAGCACTTAGTAGCAGAGATTTTTCAGAAAATATTCTAAGTACCATTGTAGGGAAGCAAAAATATGCCAACCCAAAATATGTCTTTTTGGCAAGAAGTTTATTTCATGGGAGGGGCTCTGAGACCGGGTGGAAGTTGCTTTTGATATTTATAAGTGAACTCTCTATTAGGGTCTCTTCTAAGGAAACTTAATTTCTTTTCTGTTTTTGGAAGAAGGCAGAACATAAAATTGCATTCCTTTGTCTAATGATAAACTCCCTAGTTGAACTTCCCTTTTCTTTCCCCAACTTCAAGGGAAGTTATTTAAGATGGTGCCTAGTGGTTGTGGGTCAGTAACTCATCATGCTGAGTCTTTTCCATGTATGCAGGGCACTTATGTTATTATTAAATTTCTTTTTAACTTTTTATCTTATGAATATGTCTAGTACTTGTTTGATCATTTGTCAGTCTAGATGAACTCAGATGAATACAGGATTTTACTTTATGTCCTGACATCATAAATCAAACTTCTGTCTAAAACACCTCATCCTTTTATAAAAATGAAAAGGAAAACAGAATTTTAAAACAAAGGCAAAAATAAATAAATCATCCATAGACATCCTTTTCCTTCCTAAATTTTCTTGAGAACTTTGAAATCTGTGTCCCAAGGGTACCCCACAAAGGGAGTAATTCTCAAAACTGATGAACAGGGGCTCTATTATTCACTTTTGCATTTTAAATCTAGAATTTTATGTTCCCATTTACATTTAATTCATTCATATTAAATGGGGTTGGAGAAGACAGGGATTTTTCCCTCTATACCTCTGGGTTCTTCTTAGGCTGGCCACATAATCAAATCAGCATCAGACAGATAAGCAGGGAAAAAAACAACAACTACCAAATTTACACATTTACTATTAAGTAACAAATATCCAACCATATTAATTTATAAGTTCTAAATGTCTTTATCAAATTATTCATGGGTACTATAGGACTGGACTGAAAAATGTCAGATAGGTTTTCCATAGGGGTTTAAAAATAGAGAAGGGGGATTGACTTGATGGGGAGATGGTGATTCACATAATGAAGAACTGATGATCTCTAATTGTATATTTTTTCTACCATATAGACATGTTTCTCATAAAAATGATATTTCTGGTAATAACCCTTTTGTAGGTTAGACCTTCAATTTCATTCCTCTAGTTAGCTAAGAGAGTAATAAAAGTTTCCCCTGAAACTGCAGAATTGATTGACCTCAGTTTGAGATAAACCATATGCCAAAGTGACAGGTCTTGGAGACACTGTTCTGAGCTTCTTGGGAGATCTGAACACCTGGGAAACCTATCCTTTAAGGAATATCAGATCTACTTCTTAGGTGTTTCTTCTTTACCCTCCTTCTAAACATCTAGAAAAGTTCTTCAAGAGCTCTGTGGACTCTACAGTGGCAATAGCACAAAAGTAAGATGCCTTCCATTAGTATAAGTGACAGAGACTCCTTGACCAAAGCTTTTTCAGGCTTCTCTGAGCTCTATACTTGATGAGGCAGAGATGTAGTCCTAGAGGTTCTGGACATTTCCATTTGTGTGGTACTAACTTTAAAGAAACTTTATCTAGATTCTTTACCTGGTATCAGTGTTCTAAATGGAAGGTTCCTGTGTATAGCATGAATTAAGACACTGTCCATATCAGGTTTGCGTGGGACCCAGTGGGCAAAGTAAGGACCCAGTCTAGAATCAATTCAAAATGGGTTGGACTCTCCAGAGCCATTAATATAGCACCCAGGCACAGCAAGACTCCATATGACACACAGAACACTCCATATGACAGAGAGGCATTTTATCCGGAACAACAGAGATCTGGCATGAGCTGGTATAATGAAATCAAAGGCACCTCCACTTACAAAGAGTGGTTCTGAATTAATGACAGATCAGCATAGACTTGCTGAGTGATTTGGGGCAAGGACCTTTCTGCCTCAGGACTTTCCCTTCACTACCAAGTTTGACTCAAAACCTCCAACATTAATTTTGCAGAGGAATTAAACGTTAAGGATAGTGTATAAAGTGCATTGCCAGCATTAATTGTGGTTGAGAGAAAAGCAAAGTTAGGGAAAATGTAGTCACAAATACTTTCAAGACTTATATTTATAGACCTTTCTAAAAGAACAATGTCTAAGCAGCAGAAATGTGGCTGTTGTCATGGTTTTGTCACCTCACTGTTCAGGGTAAAAGACGTTTGTTTCATCATGCTGAAGAGTAGAGGAGAGAAAACAGGGGACAGGCTGCTAAACGAACCCATGTGAATTCTATGCAGTCGTGAATTTTCCACAAGTCTAGTGAGCAACCACTGCAGGACCTCACTCCCATCAGCCACCTCTGACAACCTGAAGGATCAAATCAGGGTGTCCATTGGGCACTTGCTTTATACAATTTTTCTTTCTTTTGCTAAGGTAGGGGAAAATTTTGTAAGTTGCATGCCTGACATAGCCTGGATACTACTCTGAATCTAAGATATGTCTTCATGGTTGAAGGGAAGCTGGAAGCAATTGACAAAAATGTTAGTGAGAGACACATTGAAAAAGGTCACAAAATAATGTCAAGAAGAATCATGATTGTTATCACATTTCCCACATAATCCCAGGTGGCAGTTCTTACCCCTGTAGAAATACAAAGATATCAGAGAATGTGCAATACAGGAACTGCTGTCAGAACTTTTTTTCCCCCCAAAGGAATCAAGTACCAAAATATCAAGTACTATCTGTGTGCCAAGAGCCAAAAGCTGCCTATTCTCTCCTTGATTATAGATTTTAATGTGAATTAACATAGAACAGATAAATACCTCTTCTCTATCCTATTCTCCTGCCACATAATTTATTTACTATGTCAACATAAGAAAGATAAATTGGTTTATTCTTTTAAAACTCAGCACCAGAAAGACAAAATTCCCACCCACACTTCAACTTTCCACATGTCAGTTTGATGAAAGAAGTTGAGCAATGATTTGTAAGGATAAGTACATAATCTCATAAATATTCTGAGTCACACAGTGACCAAGAGATAATCAGGTGGTCAGCCTCAGTGATCTCAGAAAACCTGAAGGCTTGATGGGTCCTGAAGTTCTTATCCCTGTCTCAAAGGCCAGCCCATCTGTGTGCAGGGTCAGGTACTATAACCAGACCTGTTTCTGAAGCATCAAATTTGCAAAGATTTGGAAGACATTTTATTTGGTTGTTTTGAACAAATATGAAAGCATTTTCAATTAAAATTTAAAATTTTTATAAGTTTCTAAGCTAGAACAAACAAACAAAATCTTCAAAAATATCTGGAACTTCCACTAGTGCCTCTGTGAGTAGCAACAAGTAGACTTCTCTGGGCATGAAGGACACGTTCTGAGCCACTGTGAGGAGAGGGGACTAGAACACAGACGGCTAGAAGAACAGTCTGGAACCTGGACTACCTTGAGAGTGAGTCAGATCTCAGAAAGACTTTCTTGTCATGTCCCACTGACCTAACCATGCCCTCTTCCCCTCACGGTCACCCCTGTCACTTAGTGCTGAGATTATGACTGAGGGATGGGTTTATGTTGATCTCAAAGAGACTGGCATATTTCATAAGTGGCTGGGGTCCAGAAACCTCTTTCAGTGTTCTGGAAACAAGCATATTGGGGAATGGGTGACTTGGCTTCATTTCTAGGACCCTTGAAAGGGATGCTGTCCATGGTACTGAATTTTATTCATCAATAAGATAAGCTGAAAAACTCCAATGTAAAGATTCACAATTGACCAAATGAAAAATCCTTTAAAAGAAACACTAAGTAAGTAATTAGAAAGTTATTAATTACTCTAGAGCACATTATTCCAGCACCATGACCCTGAGGTTGGGTGGCTCAGAACATAGTGGGTTATGTAACAAGAACACATGTCCTCCTCCCCAGGGTCCACATGTGAGGAAAATGAGAACAAAGACAGAACCATACAGTCTTCTGGTTTCAGAGCAGGTAGTGAACTGAACTTTAAATATGCTTACATGTATCATCCTCACAGTCACCCTAGAAAAAACTATTTCAATTTTACAAGTGAGATGAGACCAGAGAGGTAAATACATGTGTAAAAGTCACACAGAAAGGAAATGGCAAGTCTGGAATCAGGGTCCTGGGGCTACTGTGTTATGGCCCTGGGGTTGAGGAGCTTCCTTGGGAAGAATGTGGCAAAAACTCCATTGTGGTAGGTTCCAGGAGAAAACACGGAGTTTTCATTCCTTGTTTCTTTACATAATAAGCTTTCTCAGTACATTATACCATTAACCAAATGTAAGTGAACTATAAGAATAAGAGAGCATAGAATCATAAGTAACTGGCTCTAAATAGTTTTTGGGTTTCTTTTTGACATAATTGTCCTTCCAATATGCTCAGAACAGGCCTCCCTAAAACAAGACCCCTGGTATGTGAATTATTTTAACTAAAACCAACTGAAGCCCTGCAGGCTCAAAAGAAACTTTTACTATTCCCTAACTAGAAGAATGAAAATTGGGGGTATCATATCAGAATTTGTATCAGAATTAAACTTTCTATTGGAGGAACCTACCAATCTAACAGGCAAGCATCTAACTGCACAGCGGCTGGTCTTTGTCATCCTACTCTCCATGTGTGAGGTCCCCCAACCCTTTTTGAAGCCCCAGGCCTCTATTCCATTCTTCAGATCAGGATATATGTCTCCATTCTGCCCTATTGACTTTAAAATCCATACCTATTTAGATTTTCCATATGTATGTAACTAAATTGTTCCTTTCTCCTGCTAATCTGTCCGATGTCAACCTGATGATCTGACCAGTCTGAGAAGGGCTAGGAAGAGTAGTGGGAAATTTTCTCTCCACCCTAACAGAGGTTCCAGGTAGATTCAGATAAAATGATGGCTTCTTGCATCACACCTCTATACAGTTCAGGCAAGACACATGAAGAAAATGGGTTACTTTATCAATCTACCAAATTCAATATTAATCACATTCATCCCCTTTTACTTTACTGAATTATTTTAAGTTTGAAGAATTTGCCCTCATTCATATTCCAGGTGGTTAACACCATTTTCAAGTTCAAAGTTAGACTTAGTTATGAGATCATTTCCTGCCATGAAATTGGATTTTACTCCATTTAACACAGTACAATTATTATCATAAAGCAGCTGATATTTCCATTTTCTCTGAGAAAATTAATCTAAAATTGTTTTAGTCCTTATAGATCATTTTCACATATTAAACACTTATTTTTATCTGAATTGTAAAAGGCCTAATAGAATTTGTTGTGAAGTTAGCTGTATTATGTATTTTTATTAAAATTGGATTTTTATATGAGAAACTCTATGAACCTTCAAGAGTAGAGTAACTTTTCTGTCTATTATTTAGGTCATTCCATAAAGTAGAAACAATCTTTGTATAGTTAAAAAAAAATTTTAGCATGTTTTGTAAAGTTTAGATAATTGGATCACACTTTCCTTCATATAATTATGGAAGAGTCAGTACAACTTAGATATTCTCAGTTAACCAAGCAAAATACACACAAAGATGTGTTACCATGTCAAACAAATGAATTAATAAAATAGAAAATAACACTAAGTTCAGATATTTTTTTCACAGTACTGAGTTCTAAACCAGCAATTTTAACCACAATCTGCCTTTTTTCTCTGAAAGATATTTCTCCCTTAAAGTCACCAAATTTGGGTATTCAACTTTATATTTGTGAATTATAGCAGATAATACAATGACATTTAGGAATTTTCAGCTGATTTACTTAAAGTCTAAAATTTCTTTGCAATATGACTAAGTCCACCTTTTCTGCCTTTAAAGTCCACTTTCCTCTTCCCATCTTACCAAATGCTTAGCACATGAACCTCAAGGATTGTTCTGAAATTGATGAAAAATTCACTGCTCAAACAAGCTTTCAAAAATATCAAGAGAGGGGACGCCTTATAGCTGTACGTGACTTCTGCTAAGTCTGGCTTCTTTTTTTTGAGGTTATTTATCACAAATTTAACTATAAACTATATCATTCTGCTGAGCAAATAGTATTGCACATGCAGAATCTTTTATTTTGGAATTTTAAATGTTTAGAAAAACGTAAAATATAAGGAAAACATTAACAGTTCTTAGTACACTCTTAGAAGTAAATAGCACTAGTGTGTACGTAACACAGAAACCGAGGCTTGAGACTGGTATATACTATTTCATGTAGAAGGTTGAAGTGTACTAAACAGTTCTCTATTTTCTTGAATTCCCTTTAATATTAAGAAAAAAGTGCGCACACAGACACACACAAAGATGTGTAAATGTATGAAATTTGGTCCAATCACTTTAAAAACTACATTCACAACTTAATGGATCAAAACAATGACCCAGATTGAAGCTACTCTCCCACCTCCTGCAAAGCACTTTACAGCCAGCAGCTAATGACAGGCAACAACAGCACCAGAGACTCAGGTCTATCATTTGTAAAATTTATTTTTAGGGCACTTTTAAAACATTTTCAACACTAAGTCATTTAATAGCTTAATGCCAAATGTAAAAAATAAATAAGCAGATCACAATAGAGGAATTTCCCATTTTCAAATAGTAGGTCTTTCAAAGAGGGCTGGGGCTATTTTTCTCATTGTTAATGGGTGATATGAAGCAGAGAAACCTTTTCTCCAATAAACAACAGCATGGAGTTTAGAAGAAATCATGTACAGATTGTACCAACATCCACAAATTATAAAAGCCTATCTTTCCTTTTGTGTATAGTACACGTCTTTCTAGAAGAAAAAGAATGAACAATAAAAAACAATACTCAGCTCAGATTCTGGGCATGTGCTTCCCAGCATTTAAGAGGGCATATGACAGGGAGAAGGCCATCAAAATATCTGACAATAAACTGAACAGTGTATTAACTAATAAGTTTGATCTGTAGTTCAAGTTCAGGCCATCACCATCATTATGCCTCTCAGGTTCACTCTATAGATTTGATCTGATGTGTAGAAAATTCACAGTTCTATATTACAATGGGTGTCTAATTGGTGCTAACATGTTCTATTTACCTGTGAAAACACAGTGGCTAGGACCCTGGAGTTAATCCTTTTCAGCATAGAAAACTGTAAAAATGTGTTTCAAGAGAATGAAAAGTATTTACTCCTCATTTTGAGCAAAAATAAAATCTGCAGTTTCATATGGTTTATCATGGGGAAAGCAAAGTTTTTAGGTTGGAATTGTGAAATAAGGGACTTAGCCACTGTACCAGTGTTTAGGAGCAGATAATACACAAGGCTTCTCTAATACACATTTGATAAAATCACCTTGAAATCTAATATTTCATTTTTTCTATAAAAAGAGATCATCATGGTTGCTTTTATCTCTTATTTAGTTATGGAATGATTACATTTTATAATTAGGTCAATAAACTTGTTAACGTAATGTTAAGTTGACTCTTACGTATACATAACATAAAGTTAAGTTAACTTCTATATAAGTTAAGGTGAAGAAACCCTTACAGCCTTTGCCTGATAGGTTTTTAGGTGTTTTACAGCTTATGTAGAACATTATCCTCTTCCCCTTCTTTTCTTTTTCTTTCTTTTCTATCTTTTTTCCCTTGAGGGGAGGATTGATAATTTATTAAAGGATGATTAAAAGTTCCTTGGGAAGGCAAAGGCCTGGGTTTTGGCTTCTTTTCTGACAGACTGCCCCATGCCAAGAGTCTTCAGATGCCATTTTCCAAGGGAAACACAAAGCAAGAGTCTAAGGGGAGATGCTGACCTTGGTCAAATGGTCAAGGTGTCTGCCATGAATGCAGTGAGTGTTCTTCTGCCCCCATTTCTCCTAGGTTGGAGGAAAGGACTGTTGGGCAGGAAAAGCATGGAACTCTTTAGCTCTGTGAACTTGAGACCTTTTCCTGGTAGAAAACATTAGCTAAAAATAGAAGCTGAGTTCCTGCACAGCATCCCTGTTTAGGGGAAGTCACCAGCTAGAGTGCTGTGAACCCAGATGGCTGTCTATAAGTGTGCCGCTGCAGGGAGCACCATCTGCACAAGCTGCTTCTTTCCTGTCCTCACTCAGCTGCCTCTACAGCTCCCAGAGGCCAGCCCAGCATGGACCAAAGTACTTCAGACTGGGCACAGACACTCCCACCTCCTTCAGGGAGCAGCCTGATTTCTCTACCACCTTGATCAAGGCACCAAGAACACAACCCCACACCTCAGGGTTGTTGCCTTCTGCTCAGCCCTTGAACCCCTCTAACTGATGCTACTGAATTCATGGTGATAGCACATCCCAACACTGGATGCATCTACTTTGTCATCCCTGGGCCTGTGTCCACCTGCTGGGCACTTCTAGAGAAAATACATTCACAAAAGTGGTTTTAATATCCAGTGGAGTGCCAGATCAGCCAACAGCCCCAGTCACAAACTCTGGGCCTCTATATTGCCTGGAAGTTTTGGCCACTGGGAGTTCTCCTTCATGGCACCTCCCTCGGTATCCATGGCCCCCACACCCAATCTTGCGAGCCCAGGCCCTTCCAGTGCCACATTCTGAGGGATGGCTTCTCTGAGACTCAGAGCAGGGGAAGCACAGCTCTTCGAGTGCACTGGCAGTTCCAGACGCCTTTTACCAGACAGACCATAGAAGCCATGGTCGTCTCTGGGGTGTTAGGACAGGAGCCTGGGAGTCCTCCACAAACTGGTGTTAGTGAGACTGTCCAAGTGTTCCCAGACTTTAACCTTCATCCTTCTGGGGCAGACAGAGTTTGCAAGCACGGCAGGAATCTTGCCAACTGGCCAGCTTGGCACTTTCTCAGACAGGAATACAAAACGGAAATTTTACAATGAGTCTTCTTCTCCAAGTATGGTCTCAGACTAAAGAACTGGGCCAGGGGGTAAGGCTGGGTCCACAGGCTCCTATACACTTGCCACGGCCATCCTCTCTGCCCATCCTCTCTGGATGGGGCCTGGCTCTCATGACCCGCAGTACAAGTCCCTGAAGTCAAAACTCAGTTCTTGGTATGCACATGGGCTGGGAAGAGCAACGAGAGGACTTTCAAACACATCTGTTGTTTCTATTTAAAAGTATAAGAGTTTATAAGGAAGGCTGTGATTGTTTTAAGACAATAGAATTAGGAAGAATAAAGTATTTGCTTATAAATGACTAGATAAATGTGCTGGAGAACATCTTGGTCGAAAGCAGTGGGGCAAGGTGAGGGCCCCCAAGGTGGAGAGTAGTCTCCTGGCCCCCAGGCACAGAGGCCATGGAGCAAATGAAAGACAAGATGTCTCTCCTCAAGGAGGAACCTTATGGGTGCAGTGATGCTTCCCACAGAGATGACTGTGAATGCTTTGCTTTGCAAATGGAGAGGGAGCTTCGTGAAGCTCAGAAGAGGAGTGTGAAGATGATTACACTATAATCACCTCTAAACTGACAGTATGAGCAAATGTGACACTGTAGGACTTTGAAATAATCTAGTCTATGACTGTTGCTTCTTAACCTTTTATTTCCATCCTGAATACCTTAGAATCCACTTGCATCATAACAGGGAGGAGGGTGATGGCTCCCAGGGGCTGGGGGTTGAGAAAATGAGAGATGTTACCCTTCTAGCTTGAAGAAGAATAGACTCTGTGGATCTACAGCCTGGTGACTCTAGCTAGCAATACCATACTATGTTCTCGAATGTGATTAACAGAGTAGATTTAAATGTTTTCACCACACACAAAAAAAGGTCATTGTCATGTGACATGATGGAGGTGTTAGCTAACGCCATGGAGGTAATCACTCTGGCAAAGATAAGTGTATCGAATGCACACTTTATATACCATGATCTTACACAGAGCCACATGACAATTATAACTCAGTCTGGAATAGAGGGGGGAGAAGAGTGCGTTCTCATCACAAACCGCTTTCTTGGGGTGGCTCTTTGCCAAGACAGGGAAGGTCACTGCAATAAAAAACTGCAGAAGTCTAATCATCTGCATTCAGGTATGGAAACTGAGGCACAGAGGGGCAGCAATGACCTCACATGGGGTCACTGCTGTCCCACAGTCAGTCTGGGTCAGGCTCAGAGGAGCGCCCATGTGCTAGGGTGCCTCAGGGCCAGGTCAAATGAGGCATTTTTTGGGTTCTCTACAAACCACTACCTAGGTAGCTGATAAGACTGGTAGCATGACTCAAAATTTTAGCATTTCTAAGAAAATGATTCTTCAGTTAAAGAAGCTAACATCCAGTTTTGAGTTTAACAGGTTGACTGAAATGTACATTTTCCTGTGTTTTATTCTTCTAAGTGCTACTGAAAATAGGCAGCACCACATGGATGCAGACATGGGGTTCTACTGAACCCCTCTGTCCGGGAGGCACTGCTAATGGTTAGCCTTCACCCTGAGCACTGGGAGACCCCAGTGGTGGGCAAACAGCTGTGACTGTCCATGGGCCCTGTCCTTGATGCCATGCCTGGCTCTAGTAGGGGCAGCGAAATAAAAGGGAGCAGAATAAAACTCTTACAAAATGTGCAATCTTACCCACAGTCAGATTCTGGGAATTTATCTAAAGGAAGTGGTTCTAGATATAGAAAAGTTTGCACATGGGAGTGCTGTGTAACACGGAAGGAGAGCAACCAACATGCCCTACGATGAAGAAATGGCCCAAGTGAATTTGTAGGCAGCCACTCACAGGATTCTACTGAACTTTATCCCATAGGATGAGAACACATGGAATTTGAGCATGCAATGTCAGAGTAACTTATCTAAATATAAAGTATCCTTTTCTATTCATGTATGTATGTATATATGTATGTATGTATCTATCTATCTATCTATCTACCTATTAATTATCTGTCTGTGTATCCATCCATCCATGTATGTATAGGTATCTCTATCTATCTATCTATCTATCTATCTATCTATCTATCTATCTATCTATCTATCATCTATCTCAGTGTATACAAATCATATATACATATAAGCACATATTTAAAGATATACCTCCCTCTCTTTTCCTATCACTTATCTAGTACTTCAAATACTAAATATTAAACCCAGTCTTTCTAAAATGCTAAAAGTGGCTGAGTTAAGGTAGTAGGATTATGAATCTTTAAAAAAAATTCTCCCTATTTGAGTAAGAAAAAAAATATTGAATAATAAACTGCTTCCATATGACCACACACTGAAAACAAACATTCTAGCTGTATATAAGGGAACTTTGTTAGGGCTGTTCCACATTGATACTGGATTGAAAAGAAATGCTATAAAGATACAAACGGGAGCTACATCTTTAAGTTATACACAGCTCCACATTCTGTGCCATTAAAAAGAATGAACCATGGGTTTCAATGGCTTCAAATCTACCCTCGAGAAAGTAAATACAAATCAACCAGAAGAGACAAGCAAGTGAAGAAAAGCCAGACGATCTTTTAAGCCTATCAGCGGATTGTGTTTAATTCCACTCCGGGCTCAAGGTGTCCAAGTGTGACAGGGAATCTAAAGCAAGACTATGGGGAATTAACCGAAGGCCCTCTGCATGTGCTCTGGGGCTGGAACTATTCCCAGGAGAGCAGAATCACTGCCAAGGGCATGACTTCAGCCCTCAGAGCATCACAGCAGCCATGCTGGTAAGAGAGCAAAGAGGTCCTCTAACTGAATTCAAGAATTCAACTTATCCAGATATTTCACAAGGCCCTGAATGTCTTGAATATATCCAGTATTGGGGCTCTGTTATCTTTAAGGGAAGTACATCCTGTCACTTAACACCCCTGATTCCCATTGTTTACGCTGAACGATGATGTTCCTGAAGCTTGAACCCATATTGTACTCAACTACTCCAGATCCCAAAGTCCAGATCTTCCATATTCACTTCAGGGAATTAGGACTTTGCTCTTGGATCTTTTGCTGGAAGCTCCAGCATGAAGTCCAAGAGAAGCAGTGGGTCTGTTAGAAATCATAGTAGCAATAACCATGGCTAACATTTGTTTGGTGTGAATTACCTCTTGAGTGCTTGTCTCAACACTTTGGTGTGATCCTCAACACCCCTGCAGAGGTGGTTCTTTCATTAGTGGCCAGTGGGTACTCTTCCGGGAATGACATTACCAGTCACCATGGAGCTGGTGTTCTAGCTTATGCATCTGGCTTGAACCTCTGGGGCTACTGCCTCTCAATGTTGATGAGGAGGGACTGGAAAGAAATTCTATATGAAGATTTCAACAAGAGGGTCTGATTTCATGGATTTGGGGGGCACTCAAAAATCAGAGAATAGTTTAGGGATTCTTAGGGTTAGCTAAGGTTCTCTAGGAAGAGAACAGGAGGTAAAAGAGAAAAGTTGAGTCCAGAACTAAGGAAATATGCATTTGAAAGGCAAAAAGAATATATTAAAAAGGAGTTTAAAAAAGAATATTGAACCAGTGCAGGAAACCAAAAGCATCTGCTATCCTCAAACTAACTGGATTTCAATCATGGAACCCATTTGGGGGCAATCATAGAAACGCCTAGTGCATGACATTACTCAAAACAGGAGATATAAAATAGCATCTTCATCATGTTTATTTGCCATCTGGACAGGCAAGGTCAGTTTGCTGACCTCCAATTTTGAGTAGCTAAGAAATAGAGGAAAGCAACATTTTATTAAGCTAAAGCAGGCTACATTTATCCAGAAGCACACAGGAGAAATTATGAAGAGCTATTTAGAGTCTAGAAAACAGCTACTTGATTGTAATAAGGCAAAGCATTACAGAGGCATCTGGAAATGTAATTTCAGTCAAAGGCATGATGGATGAGTCTGTGAAAGTTCCCCCACACCATCTACATACAGAGGGACTCTCTATGTTCCCCAGAATCCTCGAGAAACCACCTTGACAACAGCTTGACTTACCAAAAACTCCTTTTCTGAGTACCTTTAAACTAAAAATTAGTATCCACTCAGTCATTTTCTTTAATCTTGTTTTACATTGTTCTTTGATTGTTTTTATTTTATAACTTCTTCAAGTATTTAAAACCACATGGTCATTTCATTGATTTTGTGGTTTAGACATAAAGTACACCAACGTGAATGAACACTGTTCCATGGACTGACCAGCCTCAGATTCTTCTCCAAGAAGATGGGAAGAGAAGGGGCTTCCCTCTTCAGTGTCTATGAGGCAAGGCACTTGTCCAAAACCAAGTTACCAGAGGAGAATAATCACATTTCTGCATCTTTCAGGAGTGAAACTACCTTCAAATGCCTTGTACATGGAATGGGGTATGGACTGGCATGTGGGCAGGGTCACTGAAACTACTCTTAGCTCCACAATTTAGAGACCAAAAAGGAAACAGCTTCTCTCCCAGACCTTATGTGACTCACACTGAGGAAGGGGATCAGCCTATTTGGACTCTTTGCCATCTCTTGGGGCAAATGGAAATCCATATCCAACCCAAAGTCAGATAAAGCCAATAGTTGTTCCCCATGTACAGAGCAATGCCATCCACTTGAATTAGAAAAAGATGTGGTACCGTCCCTTTGGGTTCCTATGGTCACTAACAGGACTTCACATCTAAGAGGAAGAAATGGTAACTAGCCAGTGAATGGGCGGCCCCAGTGAGGATTCCAGAATCTCAGGAGAGGAAGTTTGTGATGGGGCTGCAGCCAAAAAGCGAAGGCCCAGGTCAGAGCAGGACACAGGTCAACTGTGGCAGTGAAGCAGCATGGTGTGGCAGCAGCCCTTTGAGAAGGAAGAGACCCAAGGTCTGTATTCACTACTCGTTATTCCTAGAACTCTAATAACAGTAGCTGGCTTATCTCTGTATCACCATGGAGAGATGTAGAAATTTTACCTTACTGTGGAGGTGGAGAAATGAAGACTCATTTGGATGGTGGGTTAGTCAAGGTCACCCAAAAATTAGCTAGTGAAGCGGATCAGAATATGCCAGTCCCAAATAGTACCACTTTGGTTATGGATTATTTTGAGCTGAAGGCCATCATGAATCAACAGATCCAGAAAGACACTTCCTCATAAAGAAGTTTCTCAGAGTAGACAATTTTGAGAAATTAGGGCACTGACATGAATTTCCTCTCCCTAGGAAGTTTTACGACCATGAAGAAAAGGAAAATCTGGGCCATCCCTGGTGGTGCGAATGGTTAAGGTGCACCACTATGAACACTAGGAAGCTATCCACAGCCACTGCAGCAAGAATTTGATCCCCAGCCAAGAAGCTAACCCACATGGCACACCAAACCTCTCTTGTCTTGCCTGCTGCTCTCCTCAGTAGTGTATTTCAGTCGATCTGCCTGCTCTGCTCCCCACTCTGTCTCTGGTGAATCCTCTCACACCTGCATCTCTGGTCTTTACCCCAGTTTCTGTATGCATGAATAAATATTTAAAATTAAAAGGAAGAGGAAAATCTCACACTAAGATGAGCCCACAATAACTAGATAACTCTTATCTTCTATTAGTTTCCCCATATATTTACTTTCTTGAAATTTAGCTCCTCCAGCTGCTCAAAACTCTTCTTATGTCACAGCTCTATAAATTTATTGTCCACTGTTAAAATGGTATATAAAACTCAAGTATGACTGGCTCTTTGAGGTTTTTATGAGGCCTGCCCTATGTCAATGAAATCAATCTCATTCTATTAATCTTTATTTTATCAGTCAAACTTGTAGGGCCCTAAGCACTGAATCTAAGTGTACAGGAAAAACTTGGATCATCCTTCATGTCATGATGAAAAAGTGGGGTTACAACTCTGCATGCCCTAGCTGCCAAGAAGCCAGACAAATCCCCTTCCAGGGGAACAATGTGATTTGCAAAGTACAGATGGCTTCTAAGCACTCAGACCCCACCCTGGTTCATGTCCTCCTCTCTACTGTGTCCTGACTGAGTGGGCTGCTCCCTTCTTCCATCAGCAACCCCCTTCTGGGAGGGGCTCTGCCTTTTGGGAGGTGGTACTTGTAAGTGGCCTTGTAAGACAGCGACTGGACTGCATGGAGAGTCCCACAAATGGCTATGGGAGGAAAGTACCACACAGGTCTCCTCTCTGGTGTACAGTGTATCCTGTTGGAGACCCTTTGCTTGCTTTGTGCCCGTTGGGTGTGAAAGCGATTGAGAAATGGGAGTGAAAGTGTGATGCCTGTGACTCCTTGTGGTTACAAACCACATCCATATGCACAAGCATCACAATAAGAATGCCAGTGAATGAGCAAAATGCTTTACATCCAGAGTGGCCACAGCCTGTAGCATGATCTGAGGGGTTCCCTGCTGGCCCAGCAAGTCTTTCATCTCTGGCATCTAGAGGGAGAGCCAAGAAGGCCATTCCAGGGGTCTTGGGGTGGGGCTGGAGTGCTCTAGGGACCTCGGGTGGTGGTATGACTGGGCTGCATCACAGTCTCTCAGAACATGGCGCCTTCCAGTGGATGGAAGGGGCTCCAGCCCCAGGTACAGAGCTGTGATCACTGGGGCTTCAATTACCTATGGCCAAGGAGATACTCAAACACACCTCAGTTGAAATGAATGGGTTAAAAGACTTAGTAGCAAGTTTTAAGCTGAGAAGAAAACATCAACAGAGAAAGGATATGGATCAGAACATTGGAGCCCCACTGTAAGTTCTGTTGTGCATCCATGCCTAGCCAGTGATTCCCAGAGTGGACTGAGGCACTGTGGAGTGAGTTCTCCTTGATGTCAGTAGAACATACAAGTGCAGGCAAATGTCAGAACAGAGTGGGGCAGTCCTTGGTAATAGATCAGTTTTATAGCCTCTGGGACCAAGCAAGAGCAGTGGGTCCCTGTTGCCAAAGGGACAGTTGAATGGCCCCTTGGACCTCAGCCGTCTGCAGGGTCTGCAGGGGACCCCTGTGCTCCCAAGGAGGAGGCTGAGCTAGAACCTCCTCTAGTTTCCACTATCTGCAAAGGTTTCTGCTTGTCGCAGACCTTCTCTTTCTCCTTTTCAATGTTGGTGAGCTTCTTTTTTGTGTACATACCTCTCACTGATTCCACAGCTGCTTCTACATTTCACCAGGCTTGTGGGAGCCTACACCCCTGTTTGGTTTATGGTGCCCTAGAGCTGGGATTCTGCTTGCCTGACATTTTGTCTTCTGTAGAATGACCAACCTTGTTAGATCTTATTTGTGACGTGCACAGCAAACACCACGTTAGAATATCAGTGAAGCAGAGATCTTGGGATAATCTCAACAGTAAAGGTGTATCTCAGCTAATTTCCTCAGCCCATTAAACTGCATGTGAATGTGGCCAAGACCACACTCCCTCGCTTCGGGGGCCAGAAAGTTCAGATCAGAAAAAAAAAAGATATTCACATATGAATTATTTTTCATTTGCACCATTAATCTTAGATAACGACACACCGATATTCACCATCTGCCCGAGAGAGGGGCCAGGAGAGAGAGAAGTGGCTCGACGGAATCCACTGCCAGAATTGGGAAAACACAGCACGTGTCCTCGCAGGGGGGCGCTGCCACTGCTCATCTGTCCAGACTTGAGACCCAAGTGACTCAGGCTCCCTGGTCCCCACCATGATTCATGCCTGAGAAATGGACTGACTGTAAGTCCCCCTCCAGGGTTTGCAAATGTGTTTAGTATGAGGTCAGATAAGGAGAACAAGTATTTGCCAGTTGACAATAATGAAGGGTCTAAGGTCCTTGTAATGTGTGGGTGGAGTTTAGAAGAATCTGTTAGGATTAGATTTAGGACCTTAACTGGATCAAGGCTGGCAGCAAGTCACACTGCAGCAAAGTGTCAACGGCAGCAAATCTGTCCTCCCTTTTTGTAATCCTGGCCGCTAGGCACCACGTGAGGGAGTGCATGAGAAGGATTTGCCTTCCCCAGTGACACAAAGAGTAGAAAAGAAGACAAGGGTGGGGCATCCTTCTGTGCTTCCAGCTCAGGATAGGTCTATATCTCTAGAGTTTTCTGGAAACAGGCAGTGGGTGGGGTCCCTCCACATTCCCAATACGCTGAGTCCCATCAGGACTCCTCAAGGTTGCCTGGGGAGTTACAGCACCTTTACAAGAGCAGCAACATCAGAGAGAGTGTCCAAGAACGAGGTTGAGGAGGAGAGAGAAGTCAGGTGCTCAGAGACTGCTGGGGCAAGCCGGTCCTGAATCACCTGCCGAGCAACTTTGCTGATCCCTCTTCCTTCTTCGGCAGTCTCAACCTCTCCCTGCAAACAGTTCCCTAAAAAAGCCACTGCTTCTCTTTAAAGGACTACTGGCCTTGAGTAAATGTGAAGCAGTGCAAAAATGAGCTAGAAGACTGGCAATTATCCAGGACAGCAAAATATGAAGTAAACGGATGAAATGCGAAACAGAAACAGACCAACCGTGATGCATATATTTACACGCCGTGTCATGGATGTTACTAACAACTTTGGTTAAATACAATGAATTTACCGCAGAAGTTAGGGTTCTATTGAATGGACGTTTCATTTTGATTTTGTTTTCAGAAGATGCTGCAGGCAGAGACAGTGCTCCCTCCCCCCAAGTTCTCCTACTGACTCTCCTCCTCACAAGGGAGGTGAGGCCTCCCCCTTTGTCTGTAGGGCCTGAACAAAATCTTTGTACATCTCTCATGGGGTGAGTATCCATGACCTGGGATTCAAAGGCCACTTGTAACAAATCAGGTTCCTCCCACGAACAACAGGTGGTTGTGTTTCAATTGGATTCAGTATCAAATCTGTATGGAAAATTTCAGGCTGAATGAAGCTAATCTAAGAGCTGAGGAGCCTGCCTTTAATCTTATAATTAATTTACCTAAAGTACACAACATGTTCTTTTTTTATTGTCAAGGCTATTTTTTTTAGAACAGTTTAAGGTTCAGAGCAAATAAGAAGTGACAGAGTTCCCTAGGTTCTTTCTGTCCCCACACATGCACGGCCTCCTTCATTACCAACATTTCCACTGGAATGGTAGAGTTGTTAAAACCCATTAACCTGCATCAGCATTACAATCATCATTACATTTTGTAATCCTCCAATACAATCCACATTATATTATATCGGGGTCCACCCTTGGAGCTGTATATTCTATGACAAACATATAATGAAGATATTCACCATTCTGAAGTCATACAGAATAGTCTCACCATCCCCCAAATTCCCTGTCCTCCACCTATCCCATCCATTCTTCCCTACCTTCCCCCAACTCCTGGCCACCTCTGATGTTTCTATTGTCTCCATCATTTTGTCTCTTCCAGAAAGTCATGAGACTTTTGTAGACTAACTTCTCTCACTCAATATGCATTTAAGTTTCCTCCATGTCTTTTATGGGTTAAGAGTTCATTTCCTTTCAGCACTGAATAATATTCCACGATCTGGATATAGCACAGTTTATATATCCATTCATGTTATTGAGGGCCACCTTGGTTGCTCTCAAGTTTTGACGTACATATTTCTGTGGACATATTTTCAAATACTTTGGGTAAATACTAAGGAGTGCAGCAACTGTTGGATCATATGGTAAAAGTATGTTTAATAATGCCAAACTTTGGAAGACAGGTAGCCTCACCAGGTAGCTGACCCACATGGAGCAGTAGATCTCTCCTGTCTTGCTCACTGCTCCCCTTAGCAGTTTTTTTCAGTAAATCTGCCTGTTTTGCTCCCCACTCCGTCTGTGGTGAATCCTCTCACTCCACCCCCATCTTTGTTCTACACCCAGTTTTTGTATGCACAAATAAATTTGAAAACAAAACAAAACCAAACCAGAGTGACTATCATCTCATATTCCCACCAGCCACAATGTGAGCTCCTCTTACTCCATTTCCTTATCAGACCTGTGCTGTCAGTCCCAGATGTCACCATTCTAGTAAGTGCAGCAGTACCCCCATCGTTTTCACTTGCATTTCCTTGATGATGCATGTTGTGCAGCATGCCTTCATATCATCATTTGTCACTTGTATGGTTTTGGGGGGTGAGGTATCTTTTAAGACCTTTGACCCATTCTTTTTTGGTTAGGATTGTTGGGTTTTTATTGTTGAATTCTAAGAGAGCTTTGCATATTTTGGATAACAGTGGTTTATCAGATATTTTGCAAATATTTTCTCCAAGTCTGTGGTTTGTTTTCTCATTCTTTTATTTTTGTTTTTCAAAGAACAGAAGTTTTTAATTTTAATGAAGTCCCGCTTTTCAATTCTTTCTCTCACGAATTATACCTTTGATGTTGTATTTTAAGTCATTTTATTGTTTAATATTTTACACTTATCTCTGTTTCCATTTGTTTTTTTTTTTTTTAAGATTTATTTACTCATACATACGAGGACTGGAGTACAGGCCAGAGATGCAAGAGGTGAGAGGATTCACCAGAGACAGAGTGGGGAACACAACAGGAAGATCAACTGAAGCACACTGCTGAGGGGAGCAGTAGGTGGGCGAGACAGGAGAGGTCTGCTGTGCCATGTGGGTCACCTCCCTGGCTGGAGGCAGGGATCGAACTCGTGCTGCAGTGGCTGCATTTTGCTTCATAGTGTGTTGCTTAACTCATTGTGCCACCAGGGAGGTCCCTCTGCCCATTCTGAGTTCACTTTTGTGGAGGGTGTTGTAAGGTCTCTATCTAGATTTATCATTTTTTTTTTTTTCTTGCATGTGGATGTGCAATTGTTATAACAAATTTGTTGAAAGATCATCTTTTCTCCATTGTTATTGCCTTTGTTACTTGGTCAAAGATGAACTGACTACTTGTATGGGTCCATTTCTGGGCACTTATTCTATTTCGCTGAACTATTTGTGTATTCTTTTGCCAATATCACACTGTGTTGATTACCACAGTAATTACTAAAATAATTTTTGAAGTTAGGTAGTATCAGCCCTCCAATGTGTTCTTTTCCTTCAACAGTCTGTGTCTATTCTGTTGTTGTTGCTTTTTGTCTTCCCATATGAACATTAGAATCAGTGTATTAATATTCATAAAATAACTTACTGGGATATTGACTGGGATTGCACTGAATCTGGAGATAAGTTTAGGAAGACAATATCTTAACAATATTGACTCTTCCTATCCATGAACATGGAATAGTTCTTCATTTATTTAGCAGTAATTTTATGTGTGTTTTATCACAACTTAAAAAAGCTATGAGGATTTTCTTTAAAATTGTGATAGCAGAAAACAGCACCACATCAGAAACAATGACACAAAAATATTTTCTATGGGAAGAAATTCATCCCATAACTGGGGTTATAGTTATTTTCTCCCAAATATATAGTGGGTATTTCTATATATAAAGTCAAATTTTTAGCAAATCATTTATGCACAATTGAATGGAGGTGAAAACTGAGGAAACTAAACCAGAGACTTAGGTACTTGCTAATCTAAGTGCCTTATAATTACACTAAAATACCTGGAACAATGCTGATGCCCTTGATTCCAACTGGTGTACATAGTTATGCCACTTTTAAGTCCTGCTGGTCCCCTCAGCAGGCTATTGCTTCTGTAATTACTTCTCATTCTCTTGAGGACCTTAGAAGGCAGAGAGTATAGAGTGAGATGGGTTTGTTTTCTCTAGACTTGACACTAGTTTGAGAAAAACTGCATTTTACAAAGCAATTTTCTTACCATCTCTTGGGTGTAGTTCCAATAGCCTCCTGTTCTATTTATTAAAAGAAAGGGAGCAGCAAGATTGAAGGGATAGTCTGAGCCCAGTAAGAAATCTCGCCTTTGCCACCAGTGTGGCCCCTCTAGGAGCTTACAAAGGTGGTCTATAGTAAGAAATACAAATCAGCTTAGAGTTTTGTCATGCAGTTCATGATGGGTCAGGTAGGTAATCAGACGGGTAGGGAACTCCAGGAGAATGGGCTCAGGGTGGTGGTTTGTGCAGGGGGGTCCTTGATGCCTGCTTAGTGGTTGATAGAAGGATGCAGCTCTTACCACTCACTTTACCATGGATAACTTCCTTCGACTTGTCAATTACCAGTTTTCTTTCTTCCTTTTATATAAGAAAACAGGAATCCCAATACCATGGTTTATTATGTGTGTTTAATCAGGAAATTCAAGAATATAGAGTAAGTTCCACAAACAAGCATAAAGGAAAAAATCTAGATGAAACAGCAATAGAGACTTGGGCAGAGGGGTAGACTAAGTTTTATCATTGAGCACAGACAGCTTGGGGATATTTAACTGCCTGGACTCACTATTCTAAAATAAAAATTGCCATTCTAAATTACACTATCAACTCAACTATAAAAGGAAAGACATTTTAGCATAAAATGCTATATATTTTTTCAATATATCTATGTATACAGAACAATAACTTTCAAAGGTAACTTAACATGGCTACTCTGTAAAATGATACACATTAACAAGTTATGCTGTAGGAATATATAAACCCTCTGAAGGTGTTTGGTTTTAGGACAGGAGATCTCTATGCTTTGTGTATTATTTGTTTCCTAAGCAGTCTTTCCCTTGACATCAAAGATCTTATTTATCACATCGTAAATGATTTTCTAGCTATAGCTGAAAATTCTCGCTTTTATAGTAATGTTTGGTAGGTGGCTCAATAACAAGCTACGGCATGACTTCTCTGATGTAGTATTGCAGTGTCTACGAGCAGGGAATCTGGAAGCAGATTCATCCTGGGAAGCCTTGGGTCTTGCTTGGTCACACCCAGCTATCCTGCTGGAGGAGCCCTGGCTGGGAGGAGAAGGGCAGGGTGCCTCTTAAACGATGGGAACCAGAATGTTGAAAGTCTCCAGATAGGGGAAATGTGCTCATCAATACTTCCTTACCAAACTCTTTATTTTTTTTTTTTTTTGTAACATTCACAAAGTAGATGAACATAGAATAGATGTCTGTGTGGTCTGCAGCCACCTGCAGTCCCCAGGAAGCACCTAGCATGAGGGTGGAGCCCAAGGAGTTTTATTGGACTTTTTTGTTTATTGGAAGAGTTAACCCTGCATAGATGTCCACGCTTTACAGAGTTCAAAGTTGCCTGTATAGGGGCCTCCCTGGTGGCACAAGGGGTTAAGTGTCAGCACTATGACGCTTTCCGTAGCCACTGCAGCACTAGTTCGATCCCCAGCCAGGGAGGTGACCCACTTGGCACAGCAGACCGCTCCTGTCTCGCTCTCTGCTCCCCTCAGCAGTGTATTTCAGTAGTTCTGCTTGTTCTGTTGCCGACCCTGTCCCTGGTGAATCCTCTCACCCCACACTTCTGGTCTGTACCCCAGTTCTTGTATGCATAAATAAATAAGACAACAAAGTTGCTCATATAGACAAGAAGTGGTCCCAATACTTAAAAACACCACCGTCCATATTCAGGGGTAGGGGATGGAGGTTGGGGACAATCTGCTTATTGCTCAGGAATATTTCTCTTTATGCTTCACCTAAATTATTCAAATTAAACTGTATTAAGTTAGTTTACATTCATGCATTACATTTGTTACATATCCTATATATTGTTGTATACATTACATTATTAAATTGTTTAAATAATCAAACATATTTCTCACGATCTTAATCACTCTCCCTTCCTTTTCCAAATTGCTTCTTTCTCTCTGTACTTCTCCTTCTCTCATTAATCCTTCATCCCTCTCTCCCCACCTGTTCACTCTTGTCCTCAGTGTCTCTGTTTTTTTCTGTCTCACACACACACAGGCTAGATGCTTCTTCCCTCTACTCCAGAGACATCATGTGCTGAGTGCTGTCAGCTGACCTCCTGTGCTCAACTCTGCTGGGTCTCTGATCTAATTGTCTGCTGACCTGTCCACATTTTAAGGGATCACGGCCCTGCCCACAGCTGTGTGTCTAATAAACACTGCACACCGCAGGTACTTGGCAGAGAACATTTTCTTTTTAATCTCACTGTTAGAAATCAAAGCAGATGCAGGTAGTCAAGTGGCAGAAAGGGTACGGGGTCAAGTCTTACACTCTTTTCTCCTTTCCACTTTGTATTTGTTTGGATTGGCGGGAATCATTCCAGGGGAGGCATGCATAGATGGCTGGATAGCTACGCAGATGTGGAAAGTGCTATCCTCTGTGTTTAGTAAAGCATGGATGAGCTAGGAAGCTGGAGGTAGCCAAAAGGAGAAAGAAATGCTGGTGGGGTCAATTAAAGAATGCAAGTGAACTCATGCTTGAGTCCCTCAGTTAGGACGCTGTGGGCAGTGGTAGGCATGCCCAGAGCAACATAGAGGGCTCTCAGGACAAGTCTGTTTTTGTCAATGAAGTTTTACAGGTGACACAGGTGAGCAGCAGCAGAGACCTAATGGGCACAAAGCCTAATGCAGTTATTCTCTGGAAATTTCCAAGAAAATGGGTTCTCCTCTATGTGGTATATATACACAATGAAATACTACCCAGCAATCAAAAAAGAAACTAATGCCATTCTCAACAGCATGAATGGAGTTTGAAGGTATTATGCTTTGTGAAATAAGTCAGAAGGAAGAAAATATTGGATGGTTTCAGTTATAAGAAGAATATAAGGGATCAAAGAAAAAACCAACAAAACAAAACAAAAATGAACAGACACTACTATAAATCAGAGACATTCTACAGGGGAGGGGAGGGAAAGGGATCAAAATGACGTTGGGGAGAGCACAAGGGACTGTGGTGATGGTGTACAAGTCAACTGGTGGTGGAAATTCTATGGGGGCTACACCTGAGGAAAGAAAGCCCACATTGTAAGAAAAATAAATAGAATCAAAAAAATGGATCCTCCTTCTAAGAGGCAAAGGGGTCACTCCTTTACACGCTAGAATGTAGCTCCTTGAAGCTGGGTCTGTACCTGTTGTACTCAGGAGAGTGTCTTGATCCCCCTGATATCACGTGGAAAGTACCTGGCGCAAAGCAAAAACACCTAACACCTGGTTAAGAAGCAGCAAGAACAGGTGTGATTTTCTCATTTTATATCATGTAAAACGCCCAGCCGGGAGCATGGATTTGGACAGCGAAGAGCTTTGAGACAGTTTTTGGGCTCACAGAGTTCAGCCATATTTCATAGATGATTTACAGTGAGTGGGAAGGGTATACCTGCTTCCCATAAACTACACTTACAGGTAACCTGTCAGCAGGCACACAAAGCTGAGCTCGGCCAATAAACCGTACTGACCTACATCTGCAGCAAGTTCTTTATGAACTCCAGGCCCAGACTAACGTGAGAGCTGCCATTTTGTCTACTCTGTCAAGAAAGCAAAGCAGTCTGCCTATAGGCGTTTCTTTTGCTCCAATGAGCTTTGCTTTGTCTATCCTTCATCCTGTCTTTGGCGATAATTTCCATAAAATTCATATTTCATGTGTACTCATATGTGCCCCAATGGACACCAACTGCAAGTGTGAGCCCCTGAATTCCCTTCTGCTCCTACTTCCTGTGGACATCATCTAGGAGTTTCACTCCAGGGAAGACTACTGCCTCTTTATCAGCACTGTGGTAAATATCAAGTAAACACATTTAACGAAAGTAGCAATTGAAGGAAATGGACTGTTGAAAGTGCCATTAGTACACTCCTGGACAACCTTCCCCGGAGCATGACTTGTTGCTCACATGATAGAAGCAAAGAGGCAAGCTACTTCATGAAAGTTGTTTGAGGCAGAAGGAGCTAGTGAATATATCAGATTTTTTTGGATTTTTAGTTTTTTTCCAGAGTTTCATATAAGAAGTTACGTGGAAGAAATCAGAAGGATCATTCCATGACCTTTCTCCCCAGGCTTTGCTTCTGGTGTTGCGGAGATTCACACCTTTATCTCTGAATAGTCATGTGTCTTTTGGCTGCTCTTACAACCTATTGAACCTCATTTTATAGAATGGCAATCGTACCCATTCCAGATAAAGCAGTGTGGCATTTACTGAAAGATTACTGTGTTTAGTGCCTCGCTAAGCTTCACTACAGTGCTGAGCATACCCGGACTTTACAGATGAAAGCTACAGTGAGGAGGGTCAGGACACTTGCTAGCAGGACTGCGCTGGGAATTGCATCAAGGGCTGATTCCAGAGCATGGGGTGCATAGAGTGTCTTAGATTATTATGAGTATTAAGTGAAATGACGCATTTTAGGATATCACACGGGTCCTGGCATAGGGTAACCAGGTAAACATTCTTATTCAATCAAATAATACGGGCCCCTTATAAATATAATGATCTGTGAGACTTTTCACTTTAAGAAGAAAGAAGGTAGAGAGGCAGTTTGGAACATATTTCAGAAATGGAAGCCCTTAATTGTTGAGGGGGCAGGTTACATATAATTTGATAGACAGGAGGAAAATATTGCAGCATTTTGAGCAAAAAAGTATAAGGCAAGACAGAGCAAGGAGCTAGCTATCGCTGAAAGCTCCCAGTGAAGAAGAGTTTGAACAGACAGCAGTTGTGCAGGACAGATAGGGCCTGGGAGGGGGGCAGCAGGAACAAAGGTTTCTGGGAAGCCTAAGGAGGGGGAATCAATGGTTTGGCAATATCTTAAATGTTAAGAGTCTACAAAAGCGATGTAAGAATAGGATGTCAATTATGGGAAGGGGATGACCTGACAAGAAAGCTGAGTGGGAATATAAGCATGAATAGGAGAGCTGGAATCCTACCCCACCCACATAAAATAGAGTATTTTGGTCAGTGATCTGTTTTGCAAGGGAATATTGGTGGTGGAGGCAAAGGAATAAAAACATAATACCCACTGGCTTCTGTACTATACCTCCTCATAGGGATAACTGCTAAAGGGGAATAAATAGGACTAAGAGTCTCATAAAGTCATATTTTAAAATTTCAAGCTTCAATAGAAAATTACTCATCACACCAAAAATCAGAAAGCCACAAAAGGTATGGAAAAAGATGACTGATATATGCCAACACTAAGATTAATTACATGTTCAAATTATCTGACAGTTGTTTTAACAATAGCCATCATAAAAAATATTTAGAAGCAATTATGAATACTTATAAATAAAACATAATACATGGAAATTATAATAAAACAATATTTTTTTAAAAATTCACTGAATGGGTTCAACAGTAGAGTTGAAATGCCAGAATATGGACACAGTGTAACTGACATTTTAAAAAATGTTCTGTATCTAATCAACAAAAAGAAAACAAACTGTTTTTAAAAATAGCAGAGTCTAAGGAATTAGAGTTAATAGCATTAGAGTCTCAGAAGAAGAGAGGATGCATTGAAAAAAATGTTGAAGGAAAAATTGACTGAAAGCTTCTAAAATTTGATGAAAGATATGTCTTCAGATTCAATAGGCTGAGTAAACCTTACATAAAATAAACTCAAACAAAACCATACCCAGACACATTTCTATAACATTAGTGAAAACTAAGACAAAGAAAAAAATCTTGAAGTTTCCAGAAAGAAATAACACATAACATAAAGGTAAATGCCAATGAAAATGACAACAGTCTTCTCATCCGAAACCATGAATGTGGAGGGAATTTTACACCATATTTCAAGTATTAGAAGGAAATACTCATTAATTGTGAATTCTTGTTTCCATGAAAATACTTCCAGGACCCCCTGGTGGCAAATGGGGTTGAGTGTTGCACTATGGGGCTTCCATAGCCACAGCAGTGTGAATTTGGTTCCCGGCCAGGGAGGGGACCCACATGGCGCAGCAAACCTCTCCTGTCTCCCTGCTGCTCCCCTCAGCAGTGTATTTCAGTAGATCTGCCTGTTCTGCTCCCCACTCTGTCTCTGGTAAATCCTCTCACCCTGTGCCTCTGGCCTGTACCCCAGCTCTTGTATGCATAAATAAATAAAAATCTTTTAAAAAATACTTCCATAGTAGATAATAGAGAAGAACATTCTCCGACAAAGAAAAAGACAGCAAATTTACCACTAGCATCTCTCTCTTAATGATTGACTTAAAGAGGTACAATGAACAGAAATGATCATAAAAGAAGAGGTGGAACTTCAGAGAAAAAGAAAAACATGGGGATGAGTAAAAGGATAAAAATATAATCGACAGCCTTTCTCATGAGTTTCTTAAATAGTTGATGGTTGAACTGTAACATAATTGATGTTCTACATGTTATACTTAAGACAATTATATTCTTTTTGTTATTGTTGTTCTTGTGGAGTTTTTTATTAGATTTTTCTAACTGTATTTGACATCATTTGTAGTCCCCAGGAAGTTCCCACCACCATTTTACTAGTGAACCAGCACCTCAGTCCCTTGTGCTCTTTATGCCCTCATCCCCATCTTTTGCCCTCCCCCCACCCAATGATCCCTTTGGTTTATCTTTGACCTTTTGATCTTGTTGAGCTTTTTGTTTGTTTGTTTTTGGTTGTAATTGCTCATTTCCTTGAGCTTTCTCTAGATTTTTTGTTTTCTTCTTTTTTATTTTTTGCTGTAGTTGTTGTTCTTTCACATGCCTCCTAAAAGTGAAGCCATCCGATATTTTTCTCTTGCCTTCTGACTTGTTTCACTGAGTATAATTCCTTCCAGCTCCATCCATGTTTCTATAAATGGCCCTAGTTTATCTTTTGATTGCTGCATAATATTCCATTGTGTATATGTACCACATCTTCTTGATCCCGTCATCTGTTTTTGGGCATTTGGGTTGTTTCCAGGTCCTACCAATTATAAACAGTGCTGCAACAAACATGGGGGTACAGGTGCTCTTTTGGAGCGGTGTTTTTGTGTCCTTTGGGTAGATCCATAGGAGTGGGATTGCTGGGTCATATGGTAGTTCTATTTTTAATATACCGAGGAACCTCCATACAGCCTTCCATAGTAGTTGGATTAGCTTGCATTTCCACCAGCAGTGTACTAGGGTTCCTTTTTCTCCACATCCTCGCCAGCATTTGTTGTTGGTTTTTTTGATGTGTGCCATTCTTACCAGTGTAAGGTGGTACCTCGTTGTGGTCTTGATTTGCATTTCCCTGATTATGAGGGATGCTGAGCATTTTCTCATGTGCCTGTTGGCCATGTGTGTGTCCTCTTTGGAGAACTGTAAGACAGTTATATTCTTCCTTGTGTTTTCTGCCTTAAGGTGCCTTGGATTTGTTCTCCTAACTCCTGGGCCTTGGCTACTTAAGAACTAGCATAGTAGCCAATCCTGTAGCCAGATGTAGACTTTTCTTGCCAGAACCCATCATAAATTCTTACTGAAATTTATATACTGGAAACTTACACACTGGGAAATCCCCTAGTAGTTTCTGCCTTTATAAACACCACCCCTTTACCTAGACCTCTGGAACCCAATCTGAGATCATCTGGAATTGTTTATGGATTATAATCTCTATAATTCTCAATAGATTTTTGTCTTACTTTGCAATTCTGCCTCATTTGGGTTGATATATGTCAATTATAGTTCAATGAAAGTGTAAGAAAAAGGGCCTCCCTGGTGGCGCAGTGGGTTAAGCAATGCACTATGAAGCAGACTGCAGCCTCTGCAGCATGAGTTCGATCCCTGCCTCCGGACAGGGAGGGGACCCACATGGCGCTGCGGACCTCTCCTGCTGTGCCCGCTGCTCCCCTCAGCAGTGTGTTTCAGTCAGTCTGTCTGTTCTGCTCCCCACTCTGTCTGGTGATTCCTCTCACCTCCCGTGACTCTGGCCTATGCCCCAGCTCTTGTGTGCATAAATAAATAAATCTTTAAAAAAAAAAAAAAAGAAAGTGTAAGAAAAAGTATACTTTAGAATTTAAGGACTGGATCCATTTCATTCACCTCTTTATCTTCTTTCAAATAGCACTTTTGCTTATTAGATGTGCAGTGTGGTGGAGAGTACCCGGGAACAGGGAGCAGGGATCTAGTTTGCAAGCTTTCGATGATTCTGCTTCTCCTCAGCAGTGTGACCCAAGCCTGCCACTTCATCTCCACACTCATCACCTCATGGCCAGGAGCTAACTGCAAGTCGCAAAGCTTAACATTTTGCTTTATTTTCATTTTCTCCTTTCCTCTCTTTCTATGGCTCCAGGAGAATAACATTTTTGTATCTTATTATTCAGAAAAATAGCAACACGATCAGATATATATTTAGAAAATGAAGCATCTTTGTCATCCATTTAAAACTCCAGCTGATCATTTTACTGCTTGTCGGCAGGAAAAAAATACACACAAAAATTGTCATCTGTATAACAATATTTCACAAAGCAGAAATCAAGGCTTTAGAGAAAACTACCACCTGAGGCTCTTCTCTCTCAGATGAATTGATCGTGCTTTGTTGAAAACTATAAATAAATCATAGAAGCGGAAGTTTTATTTTCTTGTGGTTTTTGCACTTTTTGGCTTGACATCACCGGAAGATTACATCCTAGGTTATCAAAGGATGATTGTGTAAGTTTCCTGGGTAAACATGAGTTGCCCATTAGCTGCCTGAGCCTGCAGCAGCTCATTTCGGTCAAGTGGACATGCTGCTAATGAGGCCATGGTGCCTGCAGGCCACCTGGCCCCAGCAGAACCCCTCTGATTTCTAGCAGCTGCAAATCCAGCCTGGCACAGCTGGGTGTCCAAGGAGCCACTTGACTTCAGCACAAATTTTTTGTTAGCATCTGTGTTGGGAAACTTTTTTCTACACCAGCCTCTCAGTTAAGTGCCCTGCTCATGTCAACTCATTCAACCCTCAGGACCACAGAAGGAGTATTACTTACACTGTGGGGACCAGGAGTACAAACCAGGGTCTCCAAGCTTTAAACCAAGCAGCTTTTATTTGGTAGGTCCAGATTCAGAGCATGGTCTGTCTGATTTTTGGGCATATGCTCTTAAATGTCTTATTTTTTTTTTCTACAAATATTATAGCCTGGTAAGCTCTGTATAATTAGTGTATTTGCCTACCAAAGTCTTGTTATTCTCAGGTTATCTGAGCATAATTTTATTGGTTTATAGTGCTTTAAAGTCTGTGATTTTGAATAAATATACAACTAAGTAACAAGCCAAGTAAGACTAGTTTATGGCAGTGAATTTCTTGGGTTCTAGTAACCTCTGCCTTCCCGAGCCCCAGTGTGCATTTTAGCATAGAAGTGATAGCCTAAAATTCAGTAGGAGAAACTGTAGAAGGCACATTTAGCAGAGGATCATCGCAGAGAGGCTGTGAGAGGGTGCCTCAGGTCTGTATTTTTTCTGATCTTTGTTTCTAATTTTAATTTTGTTGCTTTCTATTTACTACTAACTCTCAGTAGGGGTTATGTATATTTTACAGTTATGGTCAACCCATATATTATAATGGAAACTCTGTGCTATAGTGGTTTTTGGAAATTTGGGAACTACACTACGCTTGTTATGTGCAGAACTTGAAGGAAAAATTGCAAAGGATCTGGCATAATTTGGTAGGGAAAAAATTCCAGAAACAGCTTCAGTAGAACCTAATGATTTGAATATGAACATTACTTGTAAATATCAGGGTTCTGTTCCATTCCTGCCTTTAGAGGAATAGTGAGAAGCAAATTGTGAGCCAGTGAGTATCCTGAATAGACTAAACCTCCTGCCATCTTCCTGACCCCGTGCAGCCAACATCCCTAGTGCCTAGCATTACAACTCCCAGCATGCCTTGAACCAGATTTCCTGAACAGGGGGCTGCTGGCAAGGAGGAAGTAGCTACATGGTCATGTTTCTAGTCTTTTTTCTCTTTTTCCCCCTAATGTTAGCACTTTAGCAGGCATACAATCTCACTCTCTTGAAAGAGTACGGCAGCCACCATATTGATCTTGTGGCAGATTCAGCTTGAACATTGTATGTTGAACTTTGGTTCTCTCCTTCTCTCCCAACCCTTTGTACCCTGCATAATCTCTTGCTTGTGTTTCCAGCAAGTGACTTGGATTCACTGTCCAGGTGACCCTTGGATCTTGGCTAGTCTGCTTTGGACCCTGCCTATTTGGCTGAACTTCTGCACCAGAGATGTTGGCTGCATGGGGTAGGGAAGATGGCTGGAGGTTTAATCTATTCAGGATATTCACTGGCTCACAATTTGCTCCTCATTATTCCTCTAAAGGCAGGAATGAAACTTCAGAGACTGATTGGGAGTCTGTATTTTCAAGTTCTTTTATACCCTGCTCTTTTTCTCCCTTTCTCTTACCTTTGAACCTCATACCAAGTAAAAATCTTTGAACACAGTAGAGTTTCATTGTGTTGCTTTTATGTGCATGTGTGGCATGAGCCCTTAGGACAGGCAACATGGGTTTTTTTCCCTTTACAGTTTGGGGGTCCCTGAGCACCCCTCATTTTTTACCCAGTATCACTGTTACTTACCAAAGCTGAGGGGTGCTTACACACACCAGGCACTTAATAAGGATGTGTTAAGTGAAAGAACAATCATTTATAACTGATCTACACAATAGTAAAAGAACAGTTGCTGCCAGAAACGTGGCTAGGACACACATGTAGTCACATGGCTTTGTGTTTATAGATGGGACATTAGCTTAGGACAAACAGAAATTCAGAGATTCCATCTCTGTCTGGATCATGGAATATTGTGTTTCTGGTCTTAACCTTTGCCTAATACTTTCACTATGCTAGTTTTGAGTGACCACACACCTGTAACAAAACCCTCCTCAGTTGTTGCTCCCCAGTTACATGAAATAGGTTATGTCTATTAGACAAATATTGCCCCAAATTTGAGTTTATATAGAACATCATCTAGTAAACAAAAGTAAGTGTGGGCAAGAGGACTATCTTCTTTTCCATTCCATGTACATAAAGTTTAGGAAGAAGGAATTTTGGGATTTGACATGAAACAATCTTGCTGTGTTGATTCTATACTCACTACAGACAACACCCCCAAATTGTCATCTGCATGTGCAGCTGTGCAGCTCTCCATGCTCCTACTCCTCCTAGAACACAGAGGCTGCTCTTTGCAAACCAGCTCTCTTGACAGGTGTCTGCTTGCAATGTCTCTATCCTGAAATGTTGGGAGATAATTAGATTTGATGGTGATATCTGAAGGAATTTAATTCTGGCTTTTCAGCAAGTTAGGCCCTTCCTGTCCTGTTTCATGTCATGAAGCTTGAGACTAAAGCTCTTGTAAGTAGGACACTCTAACAGCTGAAAGCAACACTTAAAGTGCGAGAAGAATTTTTAATTTTGCTGTAGACTGTATAGAGTCCCTCAAACTCATATGTTGAAGCTTTAATCCCCAATGTAGCTAGATTTGGAAATAGGGTCTCTTGGAGGTAATTAAGGATAAATGAGGTCATAAGAGTAGAGCCCCGATCCAATTGGATTAATGTCCTTACTTATTAGTCTCCACTTCTATGAGGACAAAGACAGAAGGCTGCTGTCTGCAAGATGGAAAGTAAGCCCTCACTGGAAACTGAATTGGCTGACACCTTAATCTTAGGCTTTCCAGCACCGGGACCATCAGAAAATAATTTTCGGTTGTTTAAAACACATAGTCTATGGTATTTTGTAAGGTAGCCTGAGCAAAAATATAAAATACTACACCCAAACAATATTGTCTGTTAGTTTGGTTAGCTCAAGTCTTAAGGCATAATGAGATAAAAGATGGATAATTTTCAGGGATGATATCAAGTGTATATACTGATAATGACAAAACACTAGCAGTAAGAGGATTAACTGGCAGATTTAATGCCAGGGAAGACCATGTAGAAAATAAAGTAGTAAGTAATATTTTTATTCTGGTCTTGATTTTAATGTAAAAGAACAATCAACAAATAATGTTATTGTTGTTCTTCAGTTACTCCTAAATTCGACACCAGTAAAACAAACATAGAAACATGTACACACACACTATGTATAGGCTCACCTTAGAAGTGGGGTCAACTAGGGGTAAAATTAATGAGGTAAGTGATGATGTGGATGGAACACTGAGTTAACTTTGAGGGTTTGAAAGTAGGGGTTTGCGAAGGGAAGCAGGGTGATGGTGAATCGTGAGAAGGCAAATGCAAGCTAGGACATGCGAGGAATTTAGTGAATTCCTAGGGAGACACTGGGTCATCTGAGGATGGAAATGTACCACCTAAAGCTAGCTGATAACAAATGATCTGGAAGAACTTTCAGTTGGTCTTCTTGTCCAGTGTCATTTTCTTCACTGTCACTTATACCATTGACCTATCTATTCTCAGCTGATGGTGAAATGTGTAAATCTGAGTCTTTTAACGAATAGTTCTCAAGCCTTTACCTAGAGACTGTTGAGGTTTGTGTCTATATTGGAAAGAGGATGTGTTCATATTGACATGCTCAGTTTCTTTCTGTGGTCCCCCAAGTGCTAACTAACACCCAAGTGAGCTCTGTGATATGAAAACAAAGTACCAAGTCCAGTATTTCCTGGGAAAAGCTTCAGACTCACAGGTATTTAATCAGGCACTCTGTACTTCCACCCAATGCAAATCTGCTACCAGACAGAAGTGCTCTGACTCTTCAGAGCTGCCTTCACTTACATTAGGAGCCGATGGACTTACTGTGAACAGGAGAATAATTTGTCAACTGGGAGAAAAAATAAGAGGAGAGAGATTTTGAGGTATACGAGGTGTACAAGATGAAGAGGGACTCTCTCCCTTTCCCTTTCTTTTGCCATATACCCAGTGATTCTTTCGAACACCCCTTTAGTTTGAAATTTGTGTCACTGAAAAATAAAGAATAGTCGGCAGTAAATAAAGAACCAAAGTGGACATAAAAAGACTCAGGATAATTGGATCCCTAAAAAGATAACAGGGCCCCAGTGTCAATGTTTCTTTCATTCTGGAAAATGATGAATTCTGGACATTTTTGAAACTGGAAACTGCTCATATGGGTTATTCTTACTTAAAATTTTCATACTATGGCAGACAAAAAATTAATACATTTCTTAGAGTCAGACTAAGCATAAAACCACCTGGACTGACTCATAAAATTCAGAGGAATTTGTTAGGGAAAGAAGTTAGTAGACTGAAAATAAGCAATTACAAAACTGGAGGGATTGTCATCTACAAAAGAGAAAAAACACAAGGCATCTAGTTGTGAATGTGGCTAATGCACTGGCGTGGTCACACACTGGCCACTGAAGCAATCTGCTCACGGAGGAAAGGTTGGCAGTGCTGCATCGTTAGGTGCCTAACCTGAGTACGCTTCAGAAAGTCAAGGAGGGTGCTTTGTTGATAAAAACAAGTGATATTTCTGATTCTGCATTGATTTGAGTTTCTAAAAAGGAAATTCACAACATCTGACTTTTAACTTGTATGTGCTGCTGCATTTTTTTTTAATCAAAGGTAAATATTAAAATAGAGTCACTAATGCTTATCATCACTTTTGGCATATCTAGAAAATGCCAAGTATTGTTTCCTTTGGTTAGTTTAAGTGAGTCTTCTTGGCCAGGGTGCAAAGTTTTTTTTTTTTTAATATTTATTGGAAAGAGCACAAGGGACTGAGGTGATGGTGCACTGGTGAAATGATGGTGGGAAACCATGGGGACCACAATTGATGCCAAATATATATAAATAAAGAAAAAGAGAAAAAATATACTTATTTATGCATACAAGAACTGGGGTACAGGCCAGAGGTGCAGGGGGTGAGAGGAGTCAGCAGAGACAAAGTATAGAACAGAACAGGCAGGTCTACTGAAATGCTGAGGGGAGCAGCAAGTGAGACAGGAGAGGTCTGCCTTGCCACATGGGTCACCTCACTGGCCGGGGATTGAACTTATGCTGCAGTGGCTGTGGATAGCTTCATAGTGCTTGTGCCACCAGGGAGGCCCCAAAGTTTTTAAAGAGATTGAAATGCATGTGGGAGCGGTGATGAGGCAACCTACTACTAACAAACCACCAACATGAGGCAAATGCCAGGAGCCGTGGCACATGAAGACACACCACCAACTCCCCTCACTGTACTAATTCAAGAATTGTAACTTAGCCCCTGCCACTGATGCTCTTGCTATTTTCTATAAATCAGACATATTAAAACCAGTATTCACCCTAGCATTTTCCAAGCTCTTTTTCCGTTGGTAAAAAACAGAGAACTCACCATAACTAGGCTGGACATGCCCACCTCCCTCAGCTCTCTACCAAACAGCTCTCTAGATCCTCTAGACACATCTTTTAAGAAGCCATCCTGGCTTTCTTAGGCAAAACCAATCACTAGTATTAAAGTAATAAAACAGGAGACTACTAGCCTGGGGTAGCTGTAATACTGCAATAACCTACTTAAGCAAACTGAAACCCAAGCCAGAGACACTTTCTATAAATGTGAGGCTATCCCAGGAAACGAAATTTAAGAAAAACCAGTCACACACAGTCAGCTACCCTTTCCCAATAAGGAAAATGCTTAAGTCCTAGTCAATCAAATTATCTCCTTGCTTTGCTTTGGAGTCTTTATTAAAACCTCTCCCCTGCCCTGGTGGGTGGTGCTAATCACTTCTGGTTCAGCATTGCTGGATATGAATTGACATTTGCTCTTGAGCATTTTAATGTGCCTCAGTTTATCTTTTAGCACTAGAAGTGAACTAGACTTACTTAAAGTGACAACTGAATTACTCTTAGCACAAAGAACACTTGCTCCTTTACTTAACTTCCTCCCACTCCATAATTGCTGTACTTGTCACGTTCTATTACAATGATTTATCAATACCCTGTCTCCTCGAGAGCAGGAACCTAAGTGTAAGGACTTTTGGCATAACTAGCATGACCTAGCATACCACCAACCTATTCAGTAACCACTGTTCATAAAATGAATCTTTAAAGAACAGATATTATTAACTTTCTTAAACCCGTGCTGCTTTTCGATACTAATTGCCAGTGTAGCCCATGCCTCTCTTGTTCTGAGGTTCTGTTCCTTCAGAGAACAGATTTAGAATGAGGTGGATCTGAATGCTCAGAACACAGCTATAAAAGGGCTGAATAGTTAAGTTAGGTTGAGAAATGCAGATTGCTAGCTCTTTCTTCAAGAAGCATGTTCATAGATGCATTGTTATATGTATGCACACTACATTCTCCTACTATATACTGGGGTTGATCTCAGAGTCCAAAAGAAAAGGAACAGAATTCATTTTACTTAGTCAGATCTGAGCTACAGATTGTATTTTTGCTGGTCTGTTATTTTTTAGCATACTTATTTACATAGGCCAAAAAAAGTTCTAGTACCAACCTTTTCAATACAGACTGTTGACCCCAAAGGCTTTTTTGGTGCATAATTTGCCCCAGGCCAGTCTGATGGGTGGCCCTCTAGGTGTGCTCCTGCTGAGGAAGGAACAATGGCTCCTTCCTTTCTTTGTAACCAGCAGTCAGAGGTGAACTAGAAATGTTTAAAGCAACAAGTGGTACATTCTTAGCTCAAAGGTTAGTAGATATTGTGAGGAAAGAGAATAAAGGCTTCCTTCTTCTCTACAATCCTGAGGGTGCTTACCTACCCAGACCCCTTTTGTCTGTTTGCAGCATTTGCTTTGTTTTAGCCTCTCCATTGGGAACGGGTCTTTCATGTACCCCACCCCCTCAACCTCCCGTCCAGCTCCCACCTAAGCAGGGAGTGATTTCAGTTTACAGTTATCAGGCAGTAGAATTAGGGTAGCTGCATTTTCTCTGTGTTCCTAAATTCCTACTGCAAGCCAAACAGATCAACAGGACAACATGAGAAAACCACAGACAGTGTCTTTAAAAACAAATAGGTAATGTTAGATTTATTCCCAAGTATTTAAATTTTTTAGTTTCAATTATAAAGGGGGTGGTTTTCTTTATTTCCTCTTCTTCAGCTTGGTTGTTTGTGTAGAG
>JAGFMF010011610.1:3780493-3798733 GCA_019455555.1 Galemys pyrenaicus
GGGAACACGAGGGACTGAGGTGATGGTGCACTGGTGAGATGGTGATGGGGATTACAATTAATGGCAAGTATATGTAAATTTTAAAATATTTTAATAAAAGGAAAAAAAAATAAAGAAAAAATATAAAAAAAAAACCAAATAGGTAATGGAATGGCCCAAACCCTGACATATAGGTAGACTGTCGCATCACTCACTTCAGTCAGCCATACAAAGGTCAGCTCCGGGCACTGAGTGGTAGAAGATGCCAGGGGCCATCAGTTGCTCCCAAAGTATCACCCTCACAGAAGAGAACCTGGCTACAGGTGGAAATCAGGACAATGGAGGTCAGAGGGGTGCAGTGATGGCAGAACTGGGAACAACCCTTGTAGGCTCCAAACTGCAGACAAGTGCAGATTGCAGCTTGCAGAAGGGCTGAAGGGCCAGACAGCATTAGAAATCAGTAATGGCCAAAACACCTAGGCAGAGGTATGTAGCTCCCCTGGGTTAGAGGGATACAAAGGAAGTTGATCCCAGAGAACTGAGGGGTGGGATGTGAGACCCACCATACCCGGGGGCAGATGGCAGAAGACCAACTAGCAGAGCTGACCTTGGTCCTGATTGTTTCCTTTAAACACTTTGTATTTGCAAGTTCTGAACAACAGAAAGTTCTAGTCTATGACAACCTAAGTGCAGTGCCCTCTGATAGGGGTTGGATAGTGTTGTCTAGGGTGACAGACCTCAGAGATGACTGAGTTGAGGACTTGGAAAGGAAGTACACTGGGAAATCTGCGATGTCTAAGCACAGTCAGGTCAAAAGTCACAGGAGCCAACTTGCAGGGGCTTCCACTCACCAGTGATAGGGAAGAATCAAGTCAAGAATCCAAGACAGTAACTACTAAAATGGATCAAAATGCATAGGATCTATAAGGACACATGAATTTATAGTGATATTCATAAGGGGGGCAGGGCGGGAAAAGGAGAGAGGAAAGAGAAGCCACTGGCCAGCACTGGGCTAACTGGAACACCACCCGCTCTGCAAACTGGCAATCCAAGGGAAAAGGTTCAGGATTTCTCTTCTCTTTCCTGTGCAGCAGTCTCTCTGGGTAACCAGCTAGTTGTAGTGAGGAGGGAAGTAGTTTTGTACTGCAGAGCTCTAGCTATTGAAAGTAGAAGAACCGGCACCTGATGTGATACAATACAGACACACAGAAGGTGGGGGTAAATGGCACCACGGAAGGAAAGAGGGAAAGTTATTCAACAAGTCAATACCACAGACGGAAAAGCTGGTGGAGGTCCTGCTTAGAATGAAGGGCACTCAACAGGCCTGTGGGCGTTACCATGGGTGGGCGCTGGACAGAGGTGGGATTCTGTTTTAAACAAGCAGTCACATTCTTGGAATGCCACCTGGGCATGCCAGAACACCTGAAGGCTACTGGGAATTTTGCTGGTAATATAATGGCATTGTTATTCTCTTTTCAAAGTCTATATTTTTCAGCAGTGAATTCTAAGGTATGTGTGGGTAACATGATAAGATGCTTGCATTTGGATTAAAATATTTTGCCATCAAAAAAAGGTAAAAATTAGTTCAGGAAAATCTGGATGATTACTGACATGGATAACGAACATGCAAGTCTTCATTATACTATTCTCTCTGGCTTTGTATGAACTTAAACATTTCATGGTAAATTTTTCTTACAAATACTATCTCAAGGGAAAAGTCTCCCAAATAAACATTCTTATAATTAACTACAGGTAAAAGATACAGTCTTCAAGTATTTGAAACAAGGAATGCTATTTGGAATCTCCAAGGACTCTCCTTCCCCTTCCTTCTCCACTTCCCTCCCCCTCTGTTCTCTTTCTCTCTCTCTCATAAAACCCTATCAGTCCATATACAGATGGCTTGGAATAGCCAAGCACAGGAGCAGACATAATGGACATTTGCATTTGAGGTTATCTTCCCAGCACTTCCAGAATGCAGACAATTCCCTGCTGAACAGCTAATGGGGCTCTAACTGCATACAACATTTCCCTACAGCAATAAAAAGGATCGCATCCAGAACATTTCAAAACGATGTAGGTAGTTAAAATGCAGCAAAAAGAAAGCCCTGACATATCAACTTTAGGGCCCGCAAATGAGTATAGACTTTTAGAATGGAGTGTTATATGCCTCTGTCACAAGAAATGAGTCTAAATGTTTGATGGGGTGCTGCTCTCCTCCTTCCCGAGTGAGGTTTGCAAGCAGGAGCGTTTCTTTAGGTGTATTACACATGGATGAGTGGAATCCAAGCCACCCAAATGACAAAGGGGTACAAATCGCTGCTGGCAGTCTAACAGAGCCTGGTCTGCAGGGGGTACTCAGGGTGACTGAAGGCTTTGCCCAGCCTTCTCAGCCTCAGAGTTAATCCTGAGGCTGCTCTTTGCTAAGAGGAGGATCAGTGCTTTCAATGAGAGTCCTAGACAGTAAGAACATCCACAGACTACAGATTATACTCTGGAAGTCTGAGTCACTTGGAAATCCCTGGGTCCTTGGAGAGGAGAGAAGTGTCTGCCCCTGGTGACTGGGGTGAAGCTGCATAGTGGAGCCTGGCATCCTATTTCCTCGACTAACATGGACTCAAGAGACAGTTCTGTTTCGCGTGCAGGTTTGGGCTGGCATGACCTGTCCTTGTCTGTTGCAGGTATCAGCTAATGAGGAGACGCTGCAGAGGTCAACCTCCAGACCTGCAGGGCCTTCTGCACCATGGAGCTAGACATGAGGGTGTCAGAGGAGAGTTCAGATTGTAAGATGCAAAAATGATCTGGGTATAAAGAATCTAAGTTACACAAGCCAGCCACAGGTTTGACAGGAGGAAAGAGGAGTGAGAGTTGGTGTAGAGCGCATTCCCTCCAGGAAATGCTAATTTCAAGAAAGACATCAGGCTGAGGACTAAGGAATCAGTGGCAATTTCACAGGCAAGGCCAAGAACTGGAGGGATGCTCACTTCCCAGTGCTCACATCCCAGCCCTTCCCACTATGTTTGCTTTGCTTGTCCACATTTCTCACTGGGCACAGAAAGCTAAGATCACCCTTAATGAAATTCCTGCATACAGAACAACTGTGCCTGCCTCAATAGGCACCTGGCATGTGGATTTCAGTTGGCTTAAAACCTGTGTAACACATCTAAGAGTGTATACAAACGCTAGACAGAAACAGACAAAAAGTGCTTAGTGACAAGCAAGATTATGTATCACTCTCTCTCTCTCTCTCTCTCTCTCTCTCTCTCTCTCTCTCTCTCTCTCTTTCTCTCTCTCTCTCACACACACACACACACAGGAGGAAAAAAAAACAATGTCAGGGGAAAGGAATTTTCCACTTATAAATATAAGTGAAGGAGTTTCATGACTTAATGTTTGATACAAATTCTCAAAATCGTAATTTATTCATTTTATTTCTTAACAGGGGTTGTGAATTCTTAAATGCTGCTCTTTTAATCCTACCAAAATGGGGGCTACATTTTCAGGAGAAATGTCTGATAACCCAGCTGTAACATCAAATCCAGCCAGCCCTTGGCTGAGAGGTAGGAGGCCGGCACACACACTCCAGGATGCTTTCCTCTCTCCCCACTCCATTGTTCTTCTTCCCACCCTGAGTCTGCACCCCAAGCCCTGCTCTGTGTCACCAATCCCAGTGATAGTCTGAGTCAGCTACAGAGCAAGAGCTAAAAGCCCAATCTAGAAGGACAGACTTGAAAGTAGTAATTATATATTTTCAATTTGAAATTGCTTGAGTTGAGAGATTCAAAATCTATTTGGGGAATGCATAAATAATATACTGATAATTGGCACATTTTTACATCAGCCTTTCCATTTTATACACTCATTTAGGACAACTAGGAAAAAAATTGCTAACAAAATAAAATTGAGACCCTATTTCTTGCATACAGCTTATTTGTCACATTCTTTACATGATTCCACTGTCACGCTTTAAAAATAATGAAGAGCAATAACATAGCGCTGAAAAACTGCTGTATTGGATTATTAATTGTATCAATCTGTTCATTTACATCTGATGTATCTATTAGTATGCTTCTCTTCGTCTTTTTTCTTGCTACATGTTTTATATTTTTTCCATCAGTTCTCTGATCCTTGTATTTTTCTTTTCTGTCTTCTTTTGGATCAACTAAGTGCTTTTTGGGCAGACCATTGGAGCTCCTCTACTTGTTTTAAGTTATACCTCTACGTAGTTTTTAATGAAAATACTACAGTTTACAATAATGTCTTTTAATTGATCAAGATCCACATTATTTTAATATATCTTTTTGTATATTTATATACAATTTACATATTATATATTTTTTATATAAATACAAACTACTTGGTATAAGAAACTTATATGTGTAAATGTTTTCAATTAATCTTTTCCTTTCTGTTCTTATCACATTATTTCATATCTTATAAAGTTGAGTGTACATTGAAAAATCTTTTAAATCTACCTACATATTTACTTTATCTGAGCTCTTCAGTAGACCCCAGTTTCCATTCAGTGTTACTTTCCTTCAGCTTGAAGAAATTCTCTTAATTTTTATTCCTTATGTATACTTTGCTGATGGTGAATTCTGCTCTTAATAGACATAAAATATCTTCATTTCATCTTAATTTTGAAAGCTACTGTCCTTGAATATAGAAAATTATCTTTCTCATCAATATTTTAAGATTGTCATTCCACTGTTTTTGGTTTGCATATTTCAGATGAGAAGTCAGCATATTTTATTTATTTTTTTAGATATAAATTTTTTTAATTTACATATATTTGACATCAATTGTAATCCCCATGTATTCCCCATCACCATATCACCAGTGTACCACCACCTCAGTCCCCCATGCTCCCATCTGCCCTCCACCCTTCCCCTCTTCCCTCCCCACCAAGTGTTCCCAATTTGTCTTTTCATTTTTGGTTTTTGTTTCTTTCTTGTTGTTATTATTATTATTATTGATCTTATTTCTTTTCCTTGATCTTTATTTGGTTCCCTTATATTCCTCCTAGGGGAGGAGCCATCTGGTATTTTTCTTTTGCCTTCTGGCTTACTTCACTGAGCATAATGCCTTCCAGTTCCATCCATGTTCCTATGAATGTGTCTAGTTTTTCATTTTTGATTGCTGAGTAGTATTCCATCATGTATATGTACCACAGCTTCCCAATCCACTCAGCATATTTTAATCAATATTCTCTATGTGGTGTGTCATGTTTCCCTCTAGTTGCTTTTAAGATTTTTTTCTTTATTTTTCATTTTAGCAATCTGGATATGATATTCATAGGTGTGAATTTTCTGCTTTAGGCTGGCTAAACTTCTTTGTTTTATGGATTTACATTTCCCACTAAATTGAGATAACATTCAGCCATTAATTGTTCAAATATCTTCCCTTAAATTCTCTCCTCCTTTAGAAGATGCTATTATACATACCTGAGACCCACTTGACATAGGTCAGTGAGCTTTACTCATTCTTACAGCACTTTTCCTTTAATTGTTTAGCCCAGATAATTTCTATTGTTTTGTCTGAAAGTTCACTGATCTGTTAAGTGATCTCTTAAGGTCATATAATAATTTTATAAATTTTAGATTTGTCTTTTTTGGTTCATTTGATTTTTTAGTTCATATGGTACTTTTCAGTTTTCACTCTTTTGCTGAGACAAATGTGGTGACCCTCTCACCTGAACAATCTAGACTTTGGTGCAGGTGTCTGTCCCGAGAACTTAAAATAAAAAAACCAGATGAGATCTAACAAAAAAACATTTTGTCCACTCCAAAGTGCAACAAAAACAAATGGGTGAATGATTCTTACTGTTTGTACTCAGAGGAGGAATATCTGAATAGATGAGACAATGGAAAAATTCTAAGTGTTTCTAGAGAAAAAGACAGAGCACATAAACAGAGAATGAGTCAGAATGACATCACATTTTCCAAAAGTAACACTGATAATAAAAAGACATCTGGGTAGTATTTTAAAGGAATTCAAAAGAAAGTGACTTACAGTTCAAAATTTTATATCCAGCTAAACTTTCATCTGATAAGAGCTGATGAAAAATGGTAAATGGTATGTAATAGCTTCAGAAATGCCACATAGAAAAGACTCACATGAACCATAACATTTGGACGAGGGATACTTAGGCAAATATCAAATACTTAGGAAAGACAGAACAGGAGTTACTATGTAAGATACATAATCAGACAGTAATCAAAAACCTCACTGTGAAAAACAGAAAAGATGAGACAGTATATTCATAATGCCAATAACTAAAGTATGAGTGCTATCAACATAGCAGGAGTAAGAGAGAGACCAAACGATTAAAAACTTGAAAAATTCTTGGCTTTTTTTTTGTCGTAAAGTTCATTTTATCCAAAATTAACATAGATGCTTCAGCTTTATTGAGTTAGCATTTGCCATGTTACATTTTTTTCAGTCTTTTTTTTAAACTTCTGCTTTCCCTGATGCTTTTATTTGTCAATATTCAACAGAAAATATTTGCATTTGTTTTTTTTACATCTAAGCTGCTTTATAGTACCTGGGGAATTTTGAATCTATTTCCATTTTAAATTTATTTTTGTTTGGAACCATTTCTACCTTTTATCCTATCAGTCTGTCATGTATTATAAGTATTTCCTTTTTAGTTTTTGTCATAATGTTTTATCTTTCCTTTTCTTCTCTATGTTAGAGAAAAATTTTAAACATTCTCACCACTGTCAGTGAGCCCTATTTTATGAATGAGGCACTGTTCAAGGGACAGGAGGGAGAGCACTACACAGGACATAAAATCTGACCTCAAACTACTTAGGCAGATGAGAACAAGAAACAAGTAACTCAGAACTCATTTCCACATTTCTATAAAGCATGTCACTAGCCACCTGGTGAACATGTCTTTTTATAACATTTTTTAAAGGAAAAAGTAGTAATTGCTATGCTAGTGGAAAGAAAAAAAGAATGCCGGACCACATACAAAGGTTATAGCATTGGTCACTGAACTCATTTTTTTAATGCAATGTTGCACACACCAATATGAAATAACACAAAATACAACTTTTAAAATAATGACTGAAAATTAGAATGCTCTGTGAATTTATGTGTTATCGCTGCATTCTAACTGCTACTAGCACTGGTGGAAGATTACTCTTAGGTCTGGTGGAAGACTGTTTCACAAATAGCAAGGAAAACATGACTCAGTTTGTGGACAATGTCCTGCTAAGTCTCAAACTCTTGGGAATTTTGTTCTTGTGCTTGCTTGACTTCTGGCTCTTCATTAGGTGACTTCGTGTCTCTCTTTTCCAATTCGCTGTTCGATTGATATTTTAGGAGTCATGTGAGGAATGCTTGAAATATCATCTATGAAAACATGTCTGTAAAGCATACATTTCTATCCCTTTAAATTATGGATAGATTCTGACCAGGACAGAAACAAGCATCTTTTAGTCGTTACCATGCTGTGTGTCTGTCACCAACAGGAGGCCAGCTCCCTGCTGGAGGAATGGCATGTTAAGAAACATGTGTCCAAGTGCTGTCATTCCATATTTTAAATTGCAGAAAAGACAGGCACTACCAATATCCAGAGTCACATTTAAAACAATCCAATCAGAAAAATGGTAGAACAAGAAAAAACATTCACCCTTAAGGGTTTTTGGATGGCAAAGCACATCCAAAAACATGACAAATCATTAGGGAAAGGCCAATTAAGACCAACTGTAGCTGTCACTACATACCAAGAAGAATGTCTACAATAAAACACAGTGAAAATGCTGGTGAAGATGTGGAGGAACAAGATCTCTCCCACATTGTTGGTGGGAGTGTATGGTCCTCTAGAAAACAGTTTGACATTTTCTTAAAAAAAGTAAACATATATTTCCATACAATCCAGCAATTATGATCCATGGAAATGAAACTTTGTGCCCACAAAACCAGCACAGTAATTGTTATTACTGATTTGTGCCCTGCCTCCCACCCCCTCTAATTTACACGTTAAACTTCCAAACCTTAAAGTGACTATATTTGGAGACATGACCTTCAAAAAAGTAATAAGGTTAAATGAGGGCACTTAAAATAATATTCAAATTTGCATACTAATATTTAAAAGCAAGAGGTGAAAAGGGCAAAAACTAAATAGGGAAATAAGAGTTAAAAGATACTGTTAGAGATGAAGAGTTACCAAAGGGAAATGAGAATGAAAGTAGAAATACTTGTGGTCTAGAGTACAGGGAATGGGAGGGATAGGGTAAGGTGTAATCACACAGCACAATGATAGGGATAAAGAGGAATTACTTGGACCTTTGGAAAATTTTAGAAACTTGAAAAAAAGTAAAAATGTTCTTGTCATGGCATACTTCCTTCAGACAATGGTATTAAAAAGACTTTCAAGTTGTCTTATTGCTCTGACATCCCTAGCAAGCTCTCTTATTTCTCATGATATTACCTGTTTTCTCTCCGAAAAACAGTAAAGGAACACCTGGCAGGAGAGTCATCCCAAGGAAACCATGTCCTTTAATCTTCAAAAGTAAGCCCAAAGATATCTCACACACACACACAGAGAGAGAGAGAGAGAGAGAGAGAAATAAAACTAGACTCCAGGATTTCAACACACTTGATTAACTCCAGCCTTGGAAATAGCTGAAAGGAGCAACCTGCCCTCTCCAGCCATTAGGTTTCCACTTTCCTGAGTTTAAGGCTACTTCAAATACTACCCATACATTTTCTATCAAAAGGGTGATTTTGGAATTGGAATGGGTAGAATGAAGACAAGAATTTGATGATGATGACAAACACGTATTTATTAAGCGTTCATTGCACACCGATTCTTCTAGGGAACTTACGTGTACTATTCTGCTTATTATTTATAATAATATAACAATCAGTAGCATTTACTGAGAGTCAATTATGCCTCAGCATTCTGATGGGCATTATTTCTTTAGATCCTTACATGACTGAAAAGTAAAACTGAAGGAGGCAAAGCATTTTAAGTTCATCAAGTGGAAAGTGATAGTTGCAAGTTCTGATTCATTTTTTTCATATTGTTGTCAGGATTCTACTTATCTAATACTTCTGTTTAACTTCTAAGCATTGGATTAGATGACATGACAATCAGTCTCCTGGAACTAAGTAGAAATGACTTTCCTTGGGTCATAGAATGAGCAGGTGGCACCTGAGTTTCCAGTCCAAGCTTGACATTGAAACTGTGTTCCTCCCCTTCAGGCCACCCTTTCCAGCGTGTTTGGCACATCAATTCTAGAGACATTTTTGTGAAGGGGTTTCAACCATGGATCTAAAATGTCCTAAAGCTTGTGCGCCACTTGAGAACAACAATACAACCAGTTAATACACCGATCATCTCTTCTCAATGAGATAACTGAGGATCATTAGTATTGAGTTACAGTAGTTAAACTAATCAGTCAGACAGTCACAGGTATTTATGAAGCAAGTGTTTATATTGGTAAAACTGTTGGGATGCTCAGTTACTCTTTTCAATCCTATTAATTTTTGATAATTGCTGTTTCTGTTCTATTGATGAGGTGTCTGGGCTGAACCCAAGTTCTTTGCTGCTTCCTTCCCATAGGCTTTCCCTGTTTGGCTTGGTTTTCTGGATGGAAACAATAAACAGGGTTGATAAGCAGGATGACAGCAGCAAAATAAAGGTCATAACTGAATCAGTATATAAACACCAGTCTAACTACAACCTGAAAAATGTTAAGTGGATGATGGAATGAAGGGTTTCATGTGCATTTAGTGCACTTTGGCCAAAAATGGCAAGACAAGTGGGCTTGATGCCATAAAAAATTGGGAAGTCTTTGAAAGCTTTTGGAAGGAAAACTCTTAAAATTAGTGTTTCAGCAAGCTGAATCTGTGGCAGCATATGGAATATATGGAACAAGAGACCAGAGAGAAGGCCAGAGACATGCCCCAGGCGAGAATAATGGAACTTGAATTAAACCCAGGAGTTTAAAAGGAAGGCACAGCTGCTAGATAAGATTAGTGGACCCTCGAACTAGCTTGGATATAAAAATAGAAGTCAAGGATAATAAGTGGAACCTAGAAAAGCAATCGGGGGGTACCAGAGGGAGGAGAATTTTGGATCAGGAGACGATGGTGCTCTGCAGTGAGCCTTAGAAGCAGTGAGAGACATGGGACTCTAAGAACAGGCACATGAGAACACTAAAATGGACTTCCAGGAGGCTGGAACTGTGAAAGGTCAGCTATGGCTGGTAAACATCATTCTGAAAGTTTGTCGCTGAACTGGAAGACTTCCAGTACAATCTGGAGGATATTGTGAGCAATGAGAACAGAAGCACCCCAGGTCTAGTGGAGGACACCCAAGCTGATAAGGTAATCTGACCAGGAAAAGAGTACAGATAAAGGATTTTTAACCATAAAAATGGAAGACTTATGGATAATGGAATTAGAGTCTCAAATATTTGAAGGGCCTTGAAGAGTAAAGACTTGTACTTGTTATATAGAATTATGAGAAATAGACATAGGAGTGATGGTTTGACATGTGTTATAAGATTATGTTAATGTGGGAGAGGTCTGAGCAAAATGTCTGATTCTAAGACCCTCCTGGAAGAAATACACTCAGTCTTGGGCATGCAGACAACTGTCATGACCAAAACATGCATTTATTTTGCAGTTACTTATTAAATTTCACTATGACCCACACTGAGTTTAGTGCCATAGAGGCCTTGAGAAATGAGAAAGTCCCTGACCTGTAGGTGTGGAACTAGTCATAGCTAAAGGAGTTATGCAGAAAAACAGAGGGAGAAATTTTTTAACTAAACAACTACATACTCCACTTTTCACAGGAGTTGTTTAATCATGTTTTTAGAAATAGGTGGATCAGCCACCTGTGGGAAGGTTGTGATGGTTAATTGTACATGCCAACTTGACTGGACTAAGTAAGGCACTGCCACATGGCTGGTAAAACAGTATTTCTGGCTGTGTCAATGAAGGTGTTTCTGGAAGAAATTAGCACTGAATCAGACTGAAGAAAGATGGCCCTCACCTATGGTGAAGTGAGGATCACCCAGTCCATTGAGGGTCTGGATAGAACAAAAAGGCAGAGGATGGAGGGAAAGAATCTTGAGAGACCTGGTGGTAGGAGAAGCAACAGCTTTGAGGACAGCTCCCTGCAGCCCTCCCTTCAGCCAGCCACCCACCCATACCAACAGGAGCGAAGCATGAGGCTGGTCCCTGCTCAGGAGCTGGCACCCAAAGGTGCAGGTGAAGGCAAGGCAGTCTCCTCTCCATAAGAGCTAAGTGGCCAGTGAACCAGGGACAGAGGGTCATGCCGAGCTGGAGAGTCAAAGGCAGGGAGACTGAGACTCCATGTTGATTGAATTTCTGGTAAACAGAGTCTAGTAGCAGCTCAAAGGTTGCTGAGATGACGTGGGCCAGTGTCTCAGGCTAGAAAATTCACGCTATCATCTCTGTGATGAAGTCTGTGAAGAAAGGTGGGGCTTTGCCATTGTTGAACCAGTACGGCCCACATAGAGGTTGAGACACTCACCCTGTGGCCTAGTGGACTTTTCCTTTGCTGTCATTTGATTTAAATCATCTCTTTGTAAGATATCTTGAGCATCTTTATTCCCCAGCAACAGTGGAAGCTGTTTGCTTTGCCATTCCGATGCCAGAGCCTCAGAGAGCTCTGGGGAGGAACAGGCTTGGCCCATTCTGACAGGAGAGGCACTTGCAATGTGGAAGGAGCATCCGCCCCATGTGGGGGCCAAACCCAGACAACCAGCACAGGCCTCCTTGCAAGATCTCCTCTAGCCTGAGAGTTGTCTGGAGAAACTCATGATGGAAAAGGATACAGATGTGCCTTTTCTCTCCCACTCAAAGTAACAAATGTCTCTAAAACCTGAAAAGGTGTTGTGCATACTAGGTCATTTTAAAAGATATTTTAGAGGGCAAAAGTAATAACAAGAGAGTAGTAAGGTGCTGTAAGAAAAAGGAAGGTGTTGGGGGGAGACAATTCGTTTTGCATTTTTCTCTTACCTGGTATATCTGAATTAGTTGAGAAAGTGTTCGATGTCATTGGTAGATATGTGAGATATATGAGTGTGGTGTCTATCAGGTATCTTTTCATTTATTTATTTATCTATTTTCTTATTTCTTGGGTGACTCTCACCCCGAGTCTTTTTTTTTAAAGATTTATTTATTTATGCACACAAAAGCTGGGGTACAGGCCAGAGTCGAGGGAGGTGAGAGGATTCACCAGAGACAGAGTGGGGAGCAGAACAGGCAGATGGACTGAAACACACTGCTGAGGGGAGCAGTGGGCGAGGCAGGAAAGGTCTGCTGCACCATGTGGGTCCCCTTCCCAGCTGGAGGGCAGGGATCGAACTCATGCTGCAGTGACTGCGGTTTGCTTTATAGTGTGTTGCTTAACCCCCTGCGTCACCAGGGAGGTCCCTATCAGGTATCTTTTTAGAAGGCATCTCTGCTCCTGATACTATTCTAACCTGAAAATCATCTGGCAGCTTCACATTTGCCAGAGATGGAATCCAAACCACGAGGAAAGACTGTGAATGACCTCTGCCCCTGGCACCCTGCTTCCCTCCTCCTCACACTTCCTGCACCTTATACTTCCCCACTTGAAGTTTTTCATGGCTTCTTCTTGCATTTCCTCCCACGGAGCTCAAGCCACACTCACCCCTCTGTAGAAAACTGTGTTCACGTAAGACTGGACATGTCTTTCTCTACTCTGGGATTGGTGACCACCTCCTCCTTTGTGATGGGTTGACAGGAGTTCAGTCACGGGGCCAACACACTGCAGTTAGCACACCTGCTTGCTGGTCTTTCTCCCCCTGGGGATGTATGAGTTCCCTGGGATCAGGCATCACCTGGGTGTTACCATGCTTGGTACAGACATGGTGGAGCCACATTATTGTCTGAGGAGGGGACTGAGAGATGGAGAGAGGCCTGGAACACACATTTAAAAAGAGAGTATACAGACAGCACACAAAGGAAATACACAGAAGACAGAGAAAATGGCAGAGGGAGCTTGGGATATTTAAAACAGAGAAGAATATGTTCTGAGAATACAGAGCTATCTTCAGATATTTGAGAGTTTTAAGGTAGATAAAGGTTTATAATAACTTGAACCTCAATGATATTTGGAAACAGTGAGGGAATTGTAACTCAAAATATTATCCAGTATTTCAGTGGTCAAAGCTGTCATGACATGTTTGCAGCCACGAGAGCCCCTTGTAATGGCTGTCACCAGCACTGAGGAATGGTTGTAAATAAACATCATCACTCATATTACTTTAATAAGAAGTCCCACTCCCTCTGCCCCCATCAGACAAACAGGAAAGAAAATGACCTATTACAAGAAATTATATAACCCCAGTGATTTATCCCAATTACTATTAGTTTTTGTCACCTCATAATTTATATTCTATTTTTTTCAAATATTGTGGGTAAAAATATTTATAAGCACATTTGTTACATGGTTCTCTTAGAGAAGATGTATAAGAACAATTTGAAGGAAATCCTGATCAATGACTGATTACTGATCTGCTTTTGGAGCTGAATTTATAAACACTTCAAAGGCAACACCAATTTGATGTGAGAGACATTACTTTCCATTCAAAGGAGGAGGCCCACACATGTTATTTTCACTCCCTAGTGCTGATGAGTGCTAATGAATGCATGCATATTAGGATGGAAAGATTCCTTCCACCACAGCATTAAAAGCAATACTTCCAAATTAATGGTTAAGGTAAAATTATTTCACCAATGAAAACTTACTGCCAAAATATGTTCAACATAAATATAATCACGATGGAGCAATCATATATTGCAGAACGTGGGACCTTCTAGCATCATGTCAAGTCTGGACTCTTCAGAAAAACAAATGCCACAACAAACACAACAAATCAAAAAGGAGATGCCAGTCTAGATCAGAAGAGATATAATTAGTAAGTGTCAAGGGTGAACCTTGATTCTTGGATCAAAAGATAACATAGCCATGAAAGATCCTTGAGATGAAGTTGTGAAATTTTTGACTGTAGATTAGATACTAAATAATAACTTTGATTTAGTAGTACTGAGGGTGCACGGGGAAGTGCTTTCATTTGTAGGCAGTGCATGTGAAATACGCAGGGGTGACGTGTTGTGATGATTGCAATTTATTTTCAAAAAGATGAATGAAAGAGACCAAAGCTGCATGGTGTTCAGTAACACACTGATTAGGAATTAATTTCACCCTTTCATGCAGACCTTTGTTTCAGAAGTTCTAAATTAGGGCTGCTTGAACCCCAACATCTTGGGTATCCTGGAGGAAAGGGGGAATCAGACACCACACTCAGCATCACCTCTCACTTCTGTTGACCAAAGTTTTGTTAATAAGTCATGTTTTTCCTTTCCTGGGTTCCTCTTTTCTCACAATGATTTGTCACCTAGGCAATTCCATTTTCCTTGGCATAGCCAAATACTTTAGAGGAAATATGATAACTCTATGCAATATTCAAAATCACACACCACTATTAAACTATGAGAGCTAGTTTAATGGTTTAACTGCACAACTTTTTCTTCCCTTTTTATAAATAAAATAATAGTAGAGGTATAAAGCATATTTCTATGCCTATGTTTATAACCCCCTTAAAGGCTGGAAGGTGTCTTTAATTTTATGTTTCCCTTAAATTGCCTGATCATCTTTTGGCAAACACACAATAGTGGCAACTATATTTGGCTCCATCTCTTTTAGTTTATGAAAGCCGTCACACTGACTGCACTAGCATCCTCTGAGGTCATGGGTGGGCTCCCGCACAGTTAGATACCATATTGGGAGTGGGCAAAGAGCCTTGACTCCACCTCATACTAGAGACAAAAATTAACTTGAGGTGGATTAAAGACCTTAATGTGAAAGCTAAAACATTCAAATTTTAAGAAGAAAGCTCCTATCACGTCTTTACTACGTGACCTGTGGTGGGAACAGGTGAGCAGTGTGCTTGGGAAGCAGACGCACAAGTCATGAGGACAATGCCTTTCAAAGCTGAGAGAAATGAAAGAGCATTGTCAAAATAAATTAATGTTCATGTGGTATTTCTACATATGAAAACCTTCAGCAGTAATACATTTTCATCTCATGAAGGAGGTATTCCCCAAGTGACACAGTTTATCAGGGAAATCGGTAGAGGTTATTTCCACTTTTTTTTTTATATCTTCCAGAAATGCCATTTTCTTGTTATTAAATTTTTAATAGATAAATAATGGTTTATTCAAACCTCTGGCACATATTTTATGAGGGAATTCAGTGTAGGCCCAGGGTAAGTATAAAATAATAATTACCCTTAGACTCCTTTTCGAAGTAAGTGTGAGTCGTGTGATTCCTTTGTATTACTGCTGTAATTGGGGAAAATGTTTAATATAAGCACATTTAAACAGTATTTGTAGGGGCGTCCCTGGTGGCGCAGGGAGTTAAGCAACGCACTGTGAAGCAAACCGCAGCCATTGCAGCACGAGTTCAATCCCTGCTGCCGGCCAGGGAGGGGACCCACATGGCATAGCAGACCTCTCCTGCCTTGCCCGCTGCTCCTCTCAGCAGTGTGTTTCAGTCCATCTACCTGTTCTGCTCCCCACTCTGTCTCTGGTGATTCCTCTCACCTCCCACGACTCTGGCTTGTACCCCAGCTCTTGTATGCATAAATAAATAAATCTTTAAAAAAAAACAGTATTTGTAGGTATAATTTGAAAGTAAGTGAACAGGTGTATTGACGAGAACACAGAATAAGGCGAAATAACAAGGCTTCAGCACACTGACTTTTTCATGACCTCCGGGGTGCAGGATCTGCTGGGTTCTGATTAACAAATGCTCAGCACCCAACAACAAGAATGTGAATCCAGTGTCCCCGTGGAAGCCCTCTCCCACCCCTGCACAGCTCCTCTGTGCCTAATTCATAGCTTAAGTATATTCTTCTTCCTCCTATCTCTCTGCCCTTGTGTGTTATTTACCCCAAAACTAACCCCATCATTTTCCATCTGAGATTTTTCACCCAAGACTCCACACCTGCAATCCAGAAACTCTTGCCCATCTGCAAATCTCCCTTGACTCACCAAGGCAGGAGGAACGCCTTGCAGGTCTGGTTCACTGCTTTGTACCCAAGGGCCAGAGCTTTTGCAAGACATGGGTGCTCTGGGAGCACTGAGCTAAGAACTCAAAACTCCACACTATGCAGGAAGGCATCAGGAGCCCATGCAGAGAGAGGTTGGTGAATGCAGAGGGAGGCAGCAGGTGATGACTTATGCCCAGCAAGAGAAGTCTCAGCACAGGAAATTGGGAGTCACGATCAAATAGGAAAATTCTGACACTACACATGGTCATATGTTTTCTGCCTTGCATACTGCAATAGCTCAGAATAGCCATAATTCTGATGATGAACATATACACACCTGCCTTTACAGGAATTATTACTATTATAAGCAGGTAATAACATTATCCACAGTTGAGAGGCAAGGGAATAGAATGTGGTAAGATTAATAGCTCACCCAGAGTCACACTGGCAGTAATGGCCAACTAGAATTTGAGCCCAGTTTCTGTCTGTCCACCTTCCAAGCTCTAGATTTACCTGCGCATAGGAGTCAGTATCTCAAATGCTTTCCAAGTTCGCGTCAACAATAAAAATATGTGAGACCCAGAAGTACAGACAAGAGGGAATATAATAGTTGTGATAAATCTGGAAATTAAAGACGAGCTTGAAGGAATCATATCTGTTATTCTAAATCCACTGAACTGCCTAGTGAAAAACTACTGTGGACTTTTTGCATTCAGAAGTTTGTGGTTCCTGTTTTCAAATCTTGAAAAACATTTTACATGTTACTAATTTGTACAGGGGCAAACTATCACATTGGAATAAAAACTTCCAGTGCCATAAGGGTGAGGATTTCTTTTAACCTTGTTTAAGTCACATTATTTTGCAAACCATATGTCTTGAAAAGTGTGTGTAACCATTTTCTTCTCCAAAATATGTTTCCATCTTTCTCTGCAAGCATGCAATAAATGAATTTTATATTTACATGAATTAAATAATAAAAAGAATATAAAAAGTAAGTGATTTTTTTATGTTTACAAAGTGGAACAAAGACATTTTATTAGTAAGATTATTTTTAATTTTTAATAGTAAAATATCCCATAACCACAAGAACAACTCATTTTCCCAATAATATATGCTTATGTTCCACTTCAGAAATAATTCTTTCTCTGCTGGAATGGTTATTGGGGAAGGAGACTTCCTCTCCTACAGTTTCTGCAATTGTAAAACAACAGCATTCTAAACATGAAAAAGAGGCAGGTAAGAAAGTGGGGGGAATGTAATTACTTATCAAGTATGGACGCTTTAGTGGACAAATAACTTAAACCTGTAATGGAAAAGATTCTGTGTCACTTATCTGTAGCTCACATTTCCAAATATATATAGTTCTATCATTGCACAAAAATCTAACCGCTGGTGACTTACAGTTAAAGCAGGGAAACAAATCCATCTTCTGACAAAACAAAAATGTTTCTAGATGAGAAATCCATCTTAGAGACTTCCACTCCTGGGAAGTTGCAAGAGACATACTTATTTGAATGCTCTATATAAAGCAAACAGAGGACTAAGGAAAGCAGACAAAAGGAGGCAAATCCTTGCAACAACAGGGCTTGGTGATGAGTTCTCTGGGGTGTCTTTTTGCCTCATACATCCCAGACTTGGAGATGAAGAATCTAGCAATTCAGAAATACCAATAATGCCACAACAATATACTCTCTCTAGCTAAAAGACCAATACAAAGGCAATTTAGTAAAACAATAAAGTTTAATAATTGCTCCATAATTTAATAACAATTGCTCAACATATGACTCAGCCGTACCCATACCGACAAAGGTGACCAGAGAGATGTGACTTCCAGGCTTGCCAGGGTAGATTAAGTTGTCCCAATACTCAACTAAGGTGGTCTTGGAGAAAAGTGAGGAGGGAGTGAATGAAAGGAGGACTTTCATTCCAACTGGACATGCATGGTATCACGAAGATCACTGGGGAGTAGACACTTCTGCCTCTCCAACAGGTGAAGTATCATCCATAGAGGTCTACTGGAGAGCTAGAGTTCACCTGCCCAGAAGTAATCAGAAGAAGATGTGGTACATATACACAGTGGAATACTACTCAGCAATCAAGAATAAGAAACTAGGGACATTTGAAGAAACATGGATGGAACTAGAAGGAATCATACTCAGCGAAACAAGCCAGAAGGCAAAAGAAAAATATC
>JAGFMF010011610.1:3804196-3849967 GCA_019455555.1 Galemys pyrenaicus
CTCCCTGGCCGGCAGCAGGGATCGAACTCATGCTGCAAGTGGCTGCGGTCTGCTTCATAGTGCGGTGCTTAACCCACTGCGCCACCAGGGGAGGCCCACATTAGCTATTTTTTTCAGAGCATTGATCCAGATGGAGGAGGACCTGGAGGCAGAATGGGCAACCCAGAAGGGAAAGATAGAGAAGGGGAGGTCTGGGCTTGAGAGAATGTGGGTGGTGTGATCAGGAGACCTTGTGACCTATGCACTGAGCTGGGTGTGGTGGGAGGAGGAGGCTAGAGGACATGAGGATTAATCTGCATTTTCCAAAATGGGAACTACACCTATGAAATTATAGTCAAGAAAACATAATTGGTAAATGCCATTTCCATTATTTTTAAAGTGAATTTATAGCCATTTCCACCTAACAACAACACAAAGAGGCTAATTTATGATCACATTTCAAAAGCGCGCTTGACTGAGATGATCACTGTCATCCATGGCAGAGCCCGTCCCTTTAACATCATGACCTCAACCCCAACCCTCTTCACAGAAGCAGGTAAAACACAAGGAAAGAAAAAGTTAGCATAGCCTAGTCCTGCCCCCTAAAGTTAAAACTGACACTTTACCTTGCAACTACTCCCTATAATAATACCATTGGAACACAGACAAAAAGTTACCCCAAAAGTTTCGCTTTCAAAGCTTATACATGTCCATTTCCTATTCTTTGCCACTCACTGCAGAACTGAATTCCAACAGTTTCACTGTTTTATGACCCTTTTAAAAGATTCCCTGATGCAAAATTCATATTGACAAATACAAGTTTGCAGAGCCTTAAAATGGGTGTAATGTTTACTCATTGCATTCATTTAACTCCTAATTCTAACACCCTTTTCATACTCCAAGCTGAAAGGATAGAGCCTGCAGTTTTGTTAGTTTGTTAATTTGTTTCTGGTTGTGGAGTACATGGTTGTGGATGACACTCCTCCTCTCCTCCAGGCACTGTCAGCTCTTCAGGACTCCCAGTTACAGGAAAGGAGGGAACTGAGGTTGAGGTTGACTCAGGTACAATGCTGCGGCTCCTCTCTTTGATCTCTTTTAGCTCTTATAAGAAACCTAAACCAGTGATGAAAAAGTTGACGAAACTTTCCCTGGTTCACACAATCAGCATCCTCGAGACATCTTTTACCTGCTCCATCAGAATGGCCCTTCTTAAATGTCTAGATCAAACAGTAGACAGTGAGGCCGCAGGAAGTGGCTGCTAAACAAATTAAGACAGTGCTCAGAGAACAGACTGTCTTCAAGTACATCGAACAGCTGCTTCCTTTAGGAAAGGAGTTTGCATAACTCATTCAATGCTGTATCTGCCGCATATCTACTGTTATTCTCAAAGTCATTTAGTGTTTTCCCTAATTAAGGTTGGTTGTTAGTTCACTGTTTAAATAATTTAAACACACACATACACACCATATCTCAATCACTTTACTAGTAAAATTTATCATGATAGACAAGTGGTGTGTCTGCCTACTTGTGCAGAAATGCAACTGATCATTTCTCTCCATCATAGCTGAAAACACACATTTGTGTATCAGTATAATTAGAGTTTGGAATAAAAAAATAGAGGAAATTACTGACCTTGTTTCATGTGATCACTGAAAGTCCCATATTATCACTCATGGTGATAATTGTTCTCATCACACTTTGGAAAATTGACTCTAATGTGGGGAACACCATTATTGAATACCTGTAGATTTGTATCTCTTTTAAAATCAATTGAGGACCAACCTTGTGAGATCTGAAAGTGAAACACAGAAGCTTCAAAACTGGTCACCTCTTCAAGGAAGTTTTGAGTCTCTTAGTAGAGATTTGTCTTTTTATTATGCCATTTGCATTGGGAAGTTTTAAATTGCACAACACCAGCTATGAGTGCAGTAAGATCTCCATGGAGGTCAAGACTAACATTTAGTAGCAAAAGTCCAGGTGGCTTCCTGGAGGAGGATGCTTAATATATGCTTTGAGAAGTAGGATGATGTGCACCCCTGGTCATTCTGAGGAGGACAGTGTAAAAGTGGGGCAGAATGATAGTCATGGATGGGAATAAGCCAGAGGCTAGTGTGGGGACAGAGGGGACATCTGTAATTGGAATAGGAAGTGGGCATCTGGTCTGGGGTATCACACTGCAAAGCCCCAGAAGTCAAGCAGAAGAAACTAACCCTCAAGTAGAAGAGATGGTAACTGTGATGATCTCGAGAAGAGTGGTACTAATAAAGGTGAGGGGTCCCATGGCAAAGAACTGGACTAACGATACCCTTTTAATATGGTGGGGTTGGGTATGATAGCAAGCTGATGCGTTTCAAGGACAAGGGTTGTTGCATCTTTTGGACAAATCCTGTGCTCAGCAACTGGGACCTAAGTTTTTTGTGTACATTTAAGTCGATAACTTACATTTTCAACTCTGTTTTCAGGTCAATCATTTTGGCTATCACCAAGGCATTTCCTACATTAGCAATTCCCTAAGGAATAAAATGAATGAGGTGTGAGACAATTCTTTCTGACGCCTATGAACAAGCTGGGGGATGTGAAATTGGCTTTTTCTTAGGTGGTGGGAGGTAAACAGCTAAGTATTTAATTACAGGGAGGCCCTAAGAATCAGGAACAAAGAGTGCTGTTTAATAGTTCCTTTGGTTCATAAGTAAAGACATCTTGATTTTCTGCAATTAAATACTTAAAATGCAAGTAGCTCAAAGAATTTCAAATGTTTGGTACAATGTGAAAACTTTTTAAGCTGCTGAGCTATATGGATCTAAAAGAAACTTAAATCTGTAGACCTCTAAGATCAATTCAGATATTTATGTTAGTGGAAACCGTTGATGATGTTCAAGAAGATCTGGTTGTGTTTGTAGCTCATAACAATCTTCATCCAACTTTGCAAGTGACAAGTTGAAATAATTCATTTTGAATTGTCTAATCAATAAAAATAAACTCCACTTTGATGAGGAGCAATAAAAACCTCTCCCAGAGAGGTCTGTGCTGGCTTCAGAAGGCTTGTGTGTACATAGAAGCAGAGCAACCAGGCTTCGTGGACATGAAGAAGCTCATTAAGTATGTCCCCGAGTGAGAAGGTGCAGGGAGAATTTGAAAACTCACAACACAAAATAGAGTCCTAAACAATCCATGGGCTGCCCCAAGATCCTCTGGTGCTGCAGGAAGTCACCCAGAGTGATTTCTGCACAAGAGGAGATGCCTCTGAGGAGATCTCGTATTCAGACAGGCCTCAGGTCTCAATCACTCTGAGGGCTGCCGTGCTCAGCAGCGCCGCAGCCCTGTATAGCTCAGCTGTGTCCTGCAGATGCTCCACGGTTGCTGCTGCTGACTGCCCGCCTGCTCCCTCTGGGGCCCTGGCTGCTGAAATGGTCATTAGCGCGAATGTTGCTTCCCAGGGAAGAAGGAAATCAAGCCCTGAGGAGTCTCCAGCTGGAGAGCAAATGTGACAGTGACATCCATCTTGGTGTAAGCTCATCCCCAGCCCCTCCCGATACGATCCCATTGAGGGGATAGAGCAAAAGTCTTCACAAAGTCCTCCTTCTGCAGGAGAAACACGCTTCTTTCTATTCAGGGCATCCAGCCCAAAGCTCCGGCCTTTCTGTGTCATGAGCTACCTTCTCTATGTCCAGTCCCAAATGCAGTTCCCTTGATCCAGAGACTTAGAACTAAAAGCAGTCACCTGCCTTGTCTCCCACCCACTGGGCAGCTGAGAGAAATGCAGGGAGATGAGAGGGAAGTGACAGGTCCTCACCCGTGCCTCAGGGTGCCAACGCTTGGAAGGGTACCCAGTTCAGGTTCCATGCAGTCTTGACAGTCCTCAAGAGCAGACATGAATTTCCTTTGCTCTTCTCTTACCTGGACTCTTCCCAAGGGACGCAGCAAATTTCCCTCCTTGGAGAGGACAGATCATTAGTCCTGCACGTAGGAGTTGAATGGTTTGTTCCAAGCGACCAAGAGTCATAGCCAGTTTGGGTCCATGTGTCCAGGTTTGTGGGCATGTGTCTGTTGTGGCAGCTCTTTTTCTGCACCCTGGTGCCCGTGCCCGCTCATGGGCTGACGGTGCACCAGTTTCTGCAATGTGTGCAACAGCCGCGCTCGCGACTGGGTGCTTGCTACCTATCTATGGTAATCAGACTTCCTCATCAAGATGCTTCTCGATCTTATCCTTCAGAGTGTGGAACTGGAAAATAATTGCTTTTTCCCAGCTACTAGATTTCTGGATTTATGACATCACTGTAGGGCCTTGCATTTCTGCTTGCAAACAACCTCTTGCTTCTTCTTCTTTTAATGCCTTGTCAAATGCAGTCAATGCAAGCAAAATATACCACTGATAACTTGTTGTCAGTTTCCAACCACAAGGTCTATAGGCAACTTATCTGCCTTCAAGTCATTGCCATCAGAACTGAAGCCGTGTCACCACATGACATGGGCTAGCATGCCAAAAGTCCCAGACAGCAGCTAGCTCCCTGGTCATTCACAGTCAGGCCCCAAACCAGCTCTGCTTATTATGGCTTTTGATTAACATATCATGTATGCCTATGACCAATTTCTGAATCTGCCATAAAGGACTAGATTAAACTGTGGCAATGACAAACTCACACTTTGGGTGACACAAAAGCAAATGTTATTTCTTCTACTCAACACTGTAGCAAGGAGGTTGGCGGCACATAGCACTAGGCCATCTGCACTGTGGATTTTCTGCCCTGCGGGGATCATTCACCTGGGCAGAGGCCAAGAGAACTGAGAAGGGGTCTTTCACCAGCCAACCACTCCACACTCAGGTCTGGAGGTGACTCCATGACTTCTTCAGGAAATCCCTGACCTCACCCATCAGGAAGTGCAATCCCGAAGGCAGCCAGGAGGTAGAGACATTGAAGGACAGTGAGAACAGCATGGTTACCACCATCTGCATGAAAGGCTGAAGACTAAATATAAGTCTACACTGGACATCTTGTAGTTCAATGTTATGGGGGATTCACCTAATCACCTGCTTTGGAGACCCACCTTTGTCTGAGTGCTGGATAACTTTTTCGCCCAGCTCCTTTGAGCCCCAGTTTACTCATCTGTAAATTGGGGCAATAATATTTACCTCTAGGATAACTGTGAAGCTCTAGTGGGATAATTCATGTAAAGTATCTAGTGAAGAGTGTGAAAAATAAATCGCCTGTTCTTTCAACTTGATACTCCCTGGTCTGTGGCTCCTTGCTGGATGCTGTAGCCCTGGAGTTCTGCTGCTCATTCTCCCACTGGATTTGACCTAAGTGGAGGCACCTTTCCCCCCCGTATAATCAGTGCCAACAGTCACTTCCATTGTATCACATATGGTGGTTCTTTCTTTTCCCTGTAACTGGCATTCTGGAGTTCCTCACACGTTTCATTATTATCTGCCCTCCATCAGCTGAGGGGCATTCTGCATGAAGGTGGGGGGCTCTGCATTGCCGTCTGCAGTGGTTCTCGGCGGGCGCTGCCGCCACGTGGTGTTCACTGACAGGGTTGCCCCTCATCATGGTTTATTTTGAGATACAATCTCCCTCTCAGGAGACAACACTCCAGCTAACAAGGCTATTTCTTTACCTACCTTTGAATCATCTCTCATTGCACAAAACTGGCTGCTGACTCTATCAGTGACAGATTTCCGATCTTTCCCTTTCCCTCATCCTTACACGGAAGCTCTTTAGAAACAAAAAAGGAATATAATTAAATGATTAAATGAAGATGTTTTAGAAATGCAATGGACTGCTCTTGTTAAAAGTCAATGTCTGATGAACACTTGGGGGGAAGCAAGACCACACTCACGAGTAAGCAAGCATTAAGAATCATATGAGCAAGAATGGAGACTTTTAGAAAGCAGCAGTTATGATTAGAGTGAAATGCAATTATAAGGGATCAAATAGATAGTCTCAGCCACATGGCTGAAAAAGAAGAAAAGAAAGGACAGGCTGTACTTATATACATATATGTGTGTGTGTGTATGTTGCGTGTATATATATGGGTATGTACATATGTTTCCCCAAAAGAAACCAGATCAGTTCCTCCAGGATGTTCCAAGGGGGGGAGAACTACCAGCAGACACTGCCTGAGGCCAGAGTTGGTGCTGTGGGCTGAGGGGACTCTGCGCACACCACGGTCCCACCAGAGTTTCCTGAGCTTCTCCACTTCTCTCCTGCTCACAGAGCTGGTGTCCAAAGCAGTTCTCTGAAGCTGACACACTACCACATTTCTGGGTATGATTTTTGTTTAATGAGCTACAAATTCAATAATTCTCATGGTGATCAATCAGGAATGACAGAACCACATGGAGAAAGCCCCGATGAATCAGACACAATGAGGCAAATACGATTTCTCACCACAGTTGTTTCAGAGCCACCGTTCTGCAAGTGTGTTTAAGAGCTAAAACCATGGATTTACAGCAGCCAGAAGCATCTAAACTATTTCAGTAGGCGTCACCGAGCTTTTGATTTATTCCCAAGAAGACAGAAGCACAGGACACTCCACTAGTGCCAGTCAAGGTGCTCTAGGGGTAGGACCCTCACTGATGCCGCAGACAGCCCACTTTTATCAAGCCAGGCTCAATACAGTCTCCAAAATATTAATTTTCCAGCAGATCTACATTACTCACAAGGTAAGGATCTGTTCAAGCGAGTATTCAGTAAATGTCTGGGTGGATGGATGGACAGATGGACGGAGTCATGGATGAATGGATAGGACAGAAAGATGAATGCATGGAGGGAGGGAGGGAATGAAGGAGGGTGGGAGGGAGGAAAGGAAATGGGTCAGAGGTTACCTTCTCTAACTCTTTCGTTAACCTTAGGCAACCCACAAGAGCTTGGCTTCTTTCCTACCTACACTCACTCCTTCCGGTACTATTCCATATAACTTTGAACTTGAAGTTATCCTTTTCATGTAAAATTTTCTCCCCGACTAGACACTAAGCTGTTAGATATCAAAGGCTGGCTGTTACCTATATTTTTCCCATTGTACTATCATCCAAGAGTACATAGCTGGTGCCACAGACTTTGACAAAGAAAACCTGCAAGATGCCCAACCACCAAAAAGATGTCTGTGTGTAAGAGGATGAGATTTCACCTATTGTTTCTGCCATAATTACAGCAGCACTTACTTTCCTCAGTCACATATTTCAAGCTTCAGTGAAAGCTTCATGACAAAAAAGAAAAAAGTATATTTCACAGATGCCCTGTTGGGCAAAATCAACACATAAGCTTAAGATAGTTCTTAGATGAAATTTTTAAGGAGATAGGGCACTGCTCTGAGTACAGGCCATCACTGTGAGCCAGGTCCAAAAGTGCCCCCCATCTTAATAGAAGAGGGCCAGACTGGTATTCTGGACCACCCTGACATTCCTGAAACAACAACAATTTGCTTTTGGTGATAAACTATTTTTCAAACATCAAAATGAATAGTAAGGGGAGAATGAATGAAACTGGTCAGATGTAGCAGGTCGACAGCATTACTGAGCCCCAAGCACAATCATCAGCTTCTTATCTACTTTGTGTAGCTGTGACTGTTCCAAACACATTTTGGAACCAGAAGCTGGGGTACTACTGGTGTAGGCCAAGGCAGTGTCAGACCAGCCTCACGTGCAGCAAAGCCTGCGTCTGGGGTACAGGCTGCCTGTGTTTTCCTGCTGTCAGAGAGGGCTTTCTTGGACATGAAGTTGCTTTGTTAGCCCTTCCCTCTGCTTTACTTTTTCTTTAATCAAATGCAGAGCAGGGACCTAAGGATAAGCAATTTCCTCTGCACTCTCCAAAACAATTGGTTAGCAATGCGAAAGGTGAGCCTGGACCCAGCTCTAGTTGGGGGATATTGAACAAGTTATATCATCTTTCAGGGCCTTGGTTTTTCACCTCTAAAATTAGATGATAATAATAATTTATGTATTTCACAGGACTGTTCTCATCACTACCGAGGATACTAAGCATGAAGCACTCAGCAGTGTCTGACACATAAGTGCTTGTATCTATATCATGTAGCCACGGCAGATGAGACCATAATGTGCATTTCAGGATTCTGTGTAATATCAGCATGGACTCAAACTGTCTTGAGTTCATACCCTTTGCCATGACCCTCACCTCATGTTCACGCCTCTCTTTACTCTCCTCCTCCTGAGTGTAAACAGCCCCTGTGACTTGCTTCTAACCAAGAAAACACAACAAGGTGGTGAGACATCATTCCTGGGATGCCTTGACAATGTGAGAAACTCTGTCTTGCTATTAGACTCACTCTAGAGATTCTCCTTGTTGATAAATGCAGTGACCAGTCATGCAGGAAAAGCCCATGTGTGAACAACTGTGGGAAGCTCGAGGAGCTGTGATACTTCTCAGTGGCCTCCTCTAGCACCTGTGTCCCCTGGGAGCACAGACTGGCCTCTGGGAATGCCAGGTAGTCTATCTCCAGCATTCAGTAAGAAGCCAAGTCCTTTGGTCCTGCAACCACAAGGACGTGGGTTCTATAAACAACCTGAGTGATCTGAGAAGCTGATTCTTCTCCACGTGAGTCTCCAGATGAGAACACATCAGATGGCACCTTAAATACAGCCTTACTGGACCCTACCTAGAGGGCTGGTTAAGCAATGCCTAGAGTCTTGTCCTATAGAAAATGACATCACAAAATGTGTTGCTTTGACCAACTAAAACATGCTCATTTAGTGCACAATTGAAACTGCAAACTGAACAAACCACATACAAAGGTTATATTTTCATGACACTTCACATTGTTCATATAAATTCGTGAACAATTGTCATGAACAATTGATTTATAACACATCAGTTTTTGCCAAAATTATAAAATTTCAGGTCAAGAGTTGAAAATACATCGGAACAGATAAATCACTTCAAAGTACATGCAGGGTTAACTTTTCAAAAATTCATTTCCTGAATAGTGAATGAGGAGGTTGACTGAGACATACTCCTGGATTTTACTATCACACTTGGTAAATATTTATGTAGTCATTTTTACAAGGACTGGACCAGTGTGGTCTAGATAATGACGCTTCAGATGACACTTCAACTAAGATAATTAGCTTTAGAGATAGATTATATAAGGACTAGGTGATTCACCAAGTGACACTTAGAACAAAACTGGATGCAGTTATATGTTAAATGAATGCATAAATGACATTTTAGGGACAGGTGATATCCCAGCATGCTCCAGGTGTCTGCTCTGGTACCATTTTTTTACAAACTAGAATTAATAACTTCAAATGAGGGTCTAGATATCAAATTCACAAATGACACATTGTTTGGAGGGAAAACCAGCAAGTTGGATAAAAAGAACACATACAGATTCAAAAATTCATGACACAGAAAAAATCTGCAGAAAATTATACACAATTTTCTAAGATTAACTTAAAGACTCTCAATTTATGTTGATAAGCACAGAATATCCAGACTATCCACAGTTAGATTAGAATATATATGACAGCCTAAGTGAAATACTTCTTCTACCTGTGCTATCTCTCCATTTTTTGTGAATGGGAAAGAAATGCCATTTAGTTAATGCCATCACTGTCCCTACATTTAACATCTCAATGCAACACATATATAAGCACTGTTTCTTCTCACCTTGAGGCCTTAGAGAAGAACTTTCAAATCTGTAGAGTAGACCCAGCATGTATTCAAGGTCCCTAATACCTGGTTGACATTCATGTGTTTACTAATGAATTACGTTATGGAGTGAATGATTTGTAAACTAAAGCCATTAGAAACAGTTTGGAATAATGAAATGTTCTAATGGATAACAGAATATATAATAGTGGATAACATTACTGCTGCTAGGATTCAAAACACAATGCCCTAAAGGATAGTACCTTGGCATACTGAATATTACCAGGTGAAGGGGGTTATAGGTGGATCTTTCTGACCTTCCCCTGAGGAAGTTCGTTCTCATGCAAGACATGTCATCACTTTACCTGGAGCAAAGGAGCATCCTTACTTTCAAAGACAAAGGGACACAGCAGAATCTGAACAGACCGTTCTAAGTTTCCCCTAGTAACTATGCTAGCTCAGATCTTATTCTATCATCTTTCCACAATCAAACTTACATAAAACCATTCAGACTTAATCACTTCCACTATGACAGTTTCTGTATCATGTAACACTTATATTAATTAAATTTGTATTTGTCTCACCTGTTAATAGGGTTTTTTTTTTTTTTTTTGGTCAGTTTCATCTTCAAAATAGCCACAGACCTTATGATGGTCAAGGGAAAGTTTTTCCATCCCTACAGTGGTTAAGTTCAAAGACACAGAAACCAGATTATTTGAGTTGAAACTGGACTCCTACACCTGCATTTTGTTATTTAATCTATTTGTGCTTGTTCTCTTATTTGTAAACTAAAGATCATAATATTAACCTCAAGATGGTTTTCATGAAGAAAATTGTTAACACATCTACATAGCTTAGAGAAAAGTATAGCACACTGTAGCACTTAGCATTTGTGATTATTATTATCACTTACATATTTTCTACTTATTAAAGGACCATTACAGGGCAGTCCCAGGGGTACAGGGTGATCTGGATGTGAATATTCACCCAGCTTTTAAGAAGTCAGGACAAAACCCAGAAGAGGGCATGCAGAGAAATTTTTATAAAAAAAGGTTTATTGTCAAGAGGAATGAGAAAGGGGGAAAGGAGTTAGAGAAGGAGAGAGAGGTAAGACCAACTGGTTGAAGCATCCTACCATTAACACCATCTGAGCTGAGGCACCAGGGTGCAAGCTGGGAAAGCAAGAGAACTTGAGCCCAGATGTGTGCAGTATATGCCAAGCATGGTTGCTTAATGCCACCCCCTAGTTCCCAGGGGACTCCCATTGAGGTAGTCAGATTCATGGTCTGCTGGGAGTTGTGGTCCTAGTGCCTGAGTGTGGAGTGTGTGAAGACAGGCCGGAGTCCATGATAACAGCAGCAGTGGAGTGGATGCAGGATGACATTCGCAAGCTCAGAGTTTTGATCCTTGCTATTCTTCCAACAGGACTAGTCAGACATGATCGTACCCTGAGTCAGTTTTAGTAGATTTAGTCAGTTTAGAGAGGGAAGGCCAGTCCCATATGAAGAATTTTCTAAGCAGCTCTAAAATGGAAATGACATTCTTTGAAGTAAAGAACAGCTCATTCCTGAAAAGTTGCAAGTAATTCTCTGAAATGGCTTTAGCTCGAGTACGTGTGAAAACACTCAGTGTTCAGATGGGTCCCATAATCATTTGGTCCCTCTTGGAAATCCCAACCCTGCTCCTACGTGAAATAGGAGACCATTGCAAAGATATGACTGATTTGGAATATATAGAGAGAAAGCACTTCTCTGCGGACCATTAATGTTTCATCTAAGAAATCCTAAATATTGCTCTGATTCAGGGAAGAAGACTCCAAGCTGGAATGCAGGTCTCATCTCACAGAGATAAGAAAAAAACTTATATACGTAACACTTTCAGGGGAGTGAAGTTTCAAGAGAAATACTTCAGTGAAATGAGATTTCACAAAACGAAGGGAGTTTAAGCAAAGATATAAGGCTGTGTTCTAATGTCAAAATGTCTTCATCTAAAATCTGTCTCCCCTGTTAGTTTTGTGACCTTGAGCCATAGCTAAGTTTCCTCCTGCCTTGATTTGCTTATCTAAAAAATCAAGACAATTTATTAATTACATAATAGAGCTGTTGTGAAGATTAAAGGGGTTTGTAAAGTACTTAAGAAGAGCTTTACACATAAATGGAAGTTATATTTAGTCCCCAACCTCTTCTTCTCCTTTTCCACTTCCTCCTCCCTCTTCTATCCTTTCTCCTCCCCTCTTAGTAGCAGTAGAAGTCCCAGTAGTAGAAATATCAATAGTACTGATATTGTTACACTAGGATTCACCCTTCTTTAATCACAGTGTTGTGCCTGATAAATGAATAGTAAATATTTCTAGGTTTTTTTTTTCCTAGAACTCAAGAGCAAGTATTGGTTTTTCATTCTCAAGTCTGTCTCTGTCTCTTTCTCTCTTATATCCCTTTCTACCTCTACTTCTACTTTTATCTCTACAACAACATACCTGCCTCCTCTGCTATTCTAGAAGACAAAGCTGTGCATGATAACCAAGATGCTACCCCTGAGACAGTCACCTGGAGCCCACACCAACGGTCACAGTCACTGAAAGGCAGGTCTTGCTGATGCTCTGAGAGCTCAGAATATGAGACAGTGGTGAAACTGACCAGAGCACGCTTGGCCGTGGGGGGCCTTCCAACCTGAAGACTCAGGAATAGGCCTGATGCACAGAAACCAAGAAGGCCTTGTGTGAGCAGGTGCCATGGCGTTGTTCTGTCCTAGGAACCATTCTGACAGCCATCTCTGCTGCCTTTGAAAAATGACACACTTGGTGTTAGAGTAAATTTTAAATTTCCTTTTCATTTTCTATTTTTTTCTGTGCACGCATTTCTCATTTGTTTCAGATTACAAAAATTTTACTAGAATACTACTTTATAAAGTGTTTTAACAAGTTACATTTTTAGTTAAAAGACAAGTACCAAGAATATGACATATCTCGGGCCTATATGTGGGGAAAAAATATCATCAACAGACAATTAGAGAGTTGTTACTGTTTCCTGTAAAGGAGGAGATGAAGGCGGCCAGATCACCATCAAATCTTATATTTAATTTTGTATGTGATTGCCTTGGTTTGAAAATCGGGAACGTTGAAAGCTTTACTGTTTAAGAAAGCCTGAAAGAATTTTCAAAATACTGATTACAATACTATGTTGGAATAACATGAAACTCAAAGGCAGTCTTGGCGGCGGGTTGATTCCAGAACAAGGCCCAGAACAAGCTGAGCAGTTGTGCTGAAATAAAAATTGTACTTTCATGGTGCCGACACCGGCGAAGCCATGAACCATAGCCGTTGACAACGCCAGTTGTAAGCATAATCTGAGGCATTCTGGGTGCTTTACACCACTTTTCTACATTGTTTATTAAAAACAGTGACACTGATGAATCATACCTGGTAAAGGTGAGTGCACCAGAAATATCTGCTCTTCAGAGTTCTGTATAGTAGGAATCTGCCTAGGACATCAGCAGAATATAAAATATCCTGACCAAGACTGATATGGGTTCTCTGGACCCAAGTATTCTGTGCACATGTCAGTGATTCTTGATTTGAAAGAATAAGTGTTTCCAGAGCGGGGCTCACCTCTCCGGGCCCTTGGGGACCTTGAACCTTCCTGCCACAAGCTGTAGCTTTGCAGGCATGGTTCTATTGGTCTTGAGAGGTCTCTCAGCAATTGAACCTTGTCTCACTGGCACTATTAGTGAAACAATAGCCAACAGTAAACAAAAATAAAGCTATAGAGCAAGTTTACTATTTCTATTGATTTCAGTTTTAGTTTTTAATGATGTCCTGCCTGTGATACTATGAAAGTAAACTAGGGACAAATTTTAACAATATGGAAGTTATCAACATTTATCTAAAAGTTAGTATTTCTATACTTCATAAGACCAATAAGATATGTTCAGAAACGTATGCCATGTAATAAGGATAATAAATTTCTTTGTAATTCAGACTGTAATTCAGTCATACCTGTAACTTGAGTGTAATGGTACATTCCCATAGAGAAATAAGCCTTGTGGGTAAAAAGATTTATTTGCTTGTCCCTTCAATAAACTTATACCTTATGTTAGCTACTCAATTCACTTTATTTCTAATTTCCATTGTACACCATTATCTTTATGCATCAACTAAAACTGTCATGAAAACTTATAGCAGAATTTCTTATGCCCACTCAGCGCTCATGACTATTTTTCAAATTAAAGCTCGTATTTTGGAGAAACAGTGCAACAATGGACCCAGAGAAACCTACTACTTTAAGTGTTAGTCTTATTATGCTGGGAATGTTATCTGTTTGTTGTGGAACAAAGCAAATGAAGCATTAAGTTAGGGAATTGGGATTCTCAATCATTGAGCAGAGAATATGCAGTAAATAAGATTGATGAAGTCAAGCCGAATCACATAGTTCCAAATTGGAATTTAAAGTATCAGTGTGAAAGCATGCTGTATCTCAGTTTTTTAAAAAAATATATATAAACATATTTCTTAGATTGCTCCACTAAAATGCTGTTCAGCCCAGTAGCAATGAGCACCACTGGAACCCACATAGTGATCTCTAAATATTAATTAGCTCTAAAGGGAAACCAGAGCTCCTTGAAGAAATGGTCATTTTAGGTTCAAGGCAGGACATCTACAAAATAAGCCTAGAATATATTTTTATAACAGAATGCAAATAATCTATTAAAGACATGGAAAGTATATCCAAAGGAGTTAGGAGAGAATTTCAATATCTTCTCCCTACTAAAGACAATTGATTTTCAGTAAGAAAAAGTACAGAGGATTGAAATATATCAGATATGTTTATCCCAGACCTTTAAGAGAAATTTTAAAAATGTATTAGTCAGCTTTGCAAAATAATGAGCTGTTCCTCCCATATTCTCCCAACTAGTAAATAAAGGGGGGAAAATCAAGCAGTTTTCTAGTCTTTTCTGTACAAACTGCACCCCAGGGTTTATAGGCAATCAAATAGTTGATAAGAAGTTTATCTTTATAGAATATCATACTCCCTGCTGCTGTTAACCATTTTTCATTTTTGTAGAATGCTGCATTCTAAATCATATTTCTTATTTTGATGAAACTAGTTTCTTTTGGAAATGATCACTCAAAGAGACCCATTTCTGAAGGGAAAAAACAGGAATTCCTAGTTATGACTCAAATGATTAACTAGTTAATATGCTAGGCTTACATGTATCTGCTAGAAATATATGCGAATGTGATTCTCTAGCCCACCTATAGCTAAATAATCTGCTGCAGAATATACCTCCTTCAAGTGCATCAACCCTCCACCAGCTCACAGCTGACAACGCCTCTCCTTGCCCCTGCCTTTGTCCAGTTAGATGGACTCACTGGGCTGTGGTCATTCCATTGCCTCATATTCTATGGAATGAAATGTTTTGAATACACAATTTTTTATGTATTATCATGACCCTGATTAACCAAAAGATGGGGTAACTGAGTGACTTAAGTAATCAATTCAAAGTAACCACATTTACAGACACTGATATGCAGACTTGTGAAAGGCAAGAACAGATATCTTGCTATTATCCTTGCTGTGCTGAGAGACCCCACCTAAATTAAAATTAACAGATGGTCCCACTAATATGCTTATGGAAAATGTTATAAACATAGGCCTGGCTTTAAGCCAATTTGAGATAGCAAGGACTCCGTAACTATAATTCCTAAGCCTTCTCCAATTGCTGGTGAGAACTGCTAGGGAGCCTCACTGAGAATGGACTTGCCTGCCCTGCAGATGAAGAGTTGCCAGAAATTCTCCAGGCTGAACCCATCCACCCTGTCAGCAGTGTCTGGAACCTTGCCAAGAGATCCCTGACCTTTGTTCTTTTGCTGGACACTTCTGGAAGACCATAGTGCTGACCAGTTAAACTTAGTCTATCCTTGCTCATCAAGGGTCATGAGCAAAAAATTAGAAAAAGAGATGTCCTATAGAAGGAAATTTACTGGCATCATTGTTTTGAGATAGAATATATAGCTGAACATGCTCAAATGGGAACTAACAAGGGTTATTTTCACGTGACTTCACATTTCACTAGGCGTAGGAGTTTTCCCTCCCCAACCCCATACAGCAAGGGACATTTCATTTTCTGTGACCTCTAGATGCACATATGGCTCCGGGAAACTGCTTGGACTTGGTAATTTGCAAACCGAGCAGCAGTTTCATGGGGTTTGGCTGTTAGCCTTTTGTTCTTTAAAACAAGTGCTTATTTATTTCCCTACTAAACATTAAAGAAAACCCTCACTGTAAGAAAGAGACATGTCAAAAGACCATTTCAAAGGTAGTCGTTTAGAAGGCATATATTCTAAACTTGAATGCATTTGTAAGAGCCAGGAGAATTTTGTGGGTGGACATGCCCCAGGCTACTGATTTTGGTCACCTCAGGTGGGTACGAGAGAACCGAGAAAAGAGAGGGGAGGTAACTGTTTTCAATACACTGCTGTACTGGATTGTAATCTTGTTAAAAAGGAAGTGTAAAAATGTTCATAATTTAGAAAAGCGAATAGAGAAAGATTTGAAAGGAGAGGGGAAGCTATTCTTTTTGCTTTCCTATTCTCCAGCTGCCTGTGTATGTATTAGAAATGTGGTCCAAGCACTTCTGACTCTCTCCTGCTTCGGGGTATCCCCCGTTATCCATCCTCACCCTGCTGTGAGGCATCCCGGAGCCTGGTCCAGAAGCAACTAAACTACTTATGCCTGAGTGGAAGTCTTCGACTTGAGGCTTAGACAGCAAAGGACTTTCAAGCATTAAATAGAGTGAACATGACTTTGCTGATATCTGAAGGGAAGAGGCATCTATTCCAAGGAGTGAATTCCCAGTGCAGGGCAAATGTGGCTATAGATTAGCAGGTTAGAGATGAGGCAAGGCTTCTGGCAGGCCTGCAGCCATCTGAGACTAGAGAATCATTAAATATACAGTCATGCTTCCCTTAAGGAGATTTTAGACAATGACCTGAATATATGAAAATGATCCCCACAGGCTACATCACGCAGCCTAGGCATGTAGGAGACGTACCATCAAGTTTCATGCCATCACAAGCTAAGGGATCAATACAACTAAATCATCTAAAGTGTGTTTCTCAGAACATATCCCATTATTAAATGATGAATTAACCAGATGGACAATGAAGATCATACGGCAAACAGTGCCCAGGATTAGAAACCCACATACGTGGTGTCAGAAGTGGCATGAGATTGGAAATAGTGTGGGAGTAAAAGAGAAACACAGGAGGTACTTTTCATACACAATGACAAATAATTATTTCACAGTTCACAACTCTGAATGCTCTGCCAAACCAAGGCTTAAGATTTTTAAAGGAGAACAATCCATAGAAATCATGCTAGATCATTTCTATTGTGACACCTCTGTTTTTTGTGGGACTTTCAATATTTGAGACAGGGTTAATGTTTAATATATAGTACCTCTGGGAGGACTATGGAAGAAAAAGTACAATCACACACCTAGGTTATATATCTATGCCAAGAAATCAGATATCAACAATCACACATGTTAATGAGTATTAAGATGTACTCCCTGTTAGCACTTTTACTGAAGGAAGTGATCACATCATTTAACATGGTGACAATTCTGTACTTCAATCTATCATGTCACATTTCTGAAGCACGCAGTAGAGAATGCAGCACATTCACAGTTATGTGGCCATAGAATGGTCTTTAACAAAAGATTCTATACACTGACCAAACAGACTGACTAATAATGTTCCCACCAAGTGAAACCCCCTCTTCCATGATGGTGATGATGGTGGTGATCATGATGATGATGGTGATGGTGATAATGACAGTGATGGTGATGATGATGATGGTGGTGAGGATGGTGATGGCTATGATGATGATCGTGATGGTAGTGATGATAGTGGTGGTGATAGTGATGATGACTATGATGGTGGTGGTGATAGTAGTGATGATGGTGGTGATGGTAATGATGGTGATAATGATAGTGATTATGGTGGTGGTAACGGTAGTAATATGGTGATGATGGTGATGGTGATGGTAGTGATGATGATGGTGATAGTAGTGATGATGGTGGTGATGGTGATGGTGATGATGGTGGTGATGGTAGTGATGGTGGTGATGGTAATGATGATGGTGGTGATGGTAGTGATGGTGGTGATGGTGATGATGATGGTGGTGATGATAGTGATGGTGGTGATGGTGATGATGATGGTGGTGATGGTAGTGATGGTGGTGGTGATGGTGATGATGATGATGCTGGTGGTGTTGATAGCAGTGATGATGGTGATGGTGGTGATGGTAGTGATGGTGGTGATGGTGATGATCACAATGCTGGTGGTGTTAATAGCAGTGATGATGGTGGTGGTGATGATGATGATGATGATGATGATGATGACGATGCGGGTGGTGATGATGAGGTTGATAGTGGTGATGGTGGTGATGATGTTGTAAGTGATGACCAACCTGGTCTCTTTTAATCTCTTTTTCTTAATTAATTTTTAGTGACATATAACATTGTATTAGTTTGAGGTGTTCAATATAATGATTCAATATTTGTATATTGTGAAATTAACAAAAAACCCCTTGTTGTTATCTTCAACCACATACAGTTATAAAACTATTTTTTGTTGATGAAAGCTTTTAACATCTATTCTCTTCTTTCAAATATACAATCTACATTATTAACTGTAGGTGCCAGACTTTTTACTATATCCCAGAAATTATTTACAACTGGAATTTCGTCCTTTTGACAACCCATTCTCATCTCCTCCAACCCTACCTCTTACAATCATCAATCTCTTTCAGTAAAATTTCCCTGGTTGGTCATCATTCTTCTAGGGTGAACAGTCAATTTAGAAAATGTTGTAATTAAAAGTGCAGGCCTGAAAAAAAGATTCGGGAAGGGGAAATGAGAGGGAAGGAGAGAAAGGAAGCTGAAAATGACTGCCTAAGTTTTTTACGCCTCAGAAAAAATTATGAACAAGGCGAGTGATATCTAAGGGAAGATGTTTTTGCTTTGCAGCCCTTTTCACCCTTGAGGCTATGCCCCTGGGGGTGGATCCCTCCTCTTAATTGCCAAGGACACATGTTTTCCACTAGTGCACACCTCTTGCCCCAGACCACTTTGTCCCACTCACCCTAGGACCCCCTGCCTAGTGCACAATTCTTGTGTGCCAGGCAGCTGGTGGGAGTCGCTAAGTGCCTTCCTGCTGGATGGAGCTCAGAATACAGGGGAGGGGCTGATACCAGTCATAGACCAGCATTTCGTTCACAAGGGCTTTAATATAGAGACAGTCATAGCACAGGAACAGAAAGGCAGAAAAACTCTAAAAGATTTTTTTTCTGACCCAGTTGAACTTCATTAATTATTTATAAAGGGGTTCCAGAATTTAAAAAATAAAATAAATTTGCTAAGAGCAATTAGTATTGCATGCTTCTTTGTCCTCCCTAGAAGCACAGATGAAATGTATGCACTGAACTCTGACAACGAGCAGGCAGATGCTGGCTCTAGTTTAGGGCCTTGTTTAGAGTTGCCTGCTCAGGATGAGAGTCTTGTCTCAACACAGGCGAGCCTGCAGCCCTGTAGCTCCACCTTCAAAGTCCAAGGATGCAAGAACCATGAACACAAAGGAAAGAGAGTACCAATCTGCCACCTCTCTGCTGAAAGATCCAAGTTTTCCTTATCTCCAAAATACAACAGAGGCAAAGTGCTTTATCTGTTTGCCAGAATCTGTGTGCATCTTTGTCTGTTCCCCAGACAGAATACTCTGAAGGGTAGAGACTTTCCCTAGGTAGTCTAGGTGGAGTCTTGGGTAATAGCAACCCCAGTCTCTACATACTGTGTTCAATAAATATTTGTTAACTTGAATGATAAATATAAGGATAAAACCATGGAAACTCAGACTCTGCTCTGTGTGATGGCATCTCCTGTGACTGTCCTGAAAGGACAATTTGCCATGATGTCATGGGAGCCTACCCTGCACGTACTGCTGGCAACTGTATGGGAGGAGCTGGAGCATTTCCAAATGCAAGGATCCATAGCCGCTAGGCTGGCCATATGGCAACTGTTTATCAGATGTGATAATCCAGGTCACGCTGAGCCACTGGAAATTGAAGCGCTGTCCTGGACACACAGGGGAGGGAGTTACCCTCCTCCTCATCTCCCTCGTAGGTACCACACAAAGTGATTCCGTTTCCATGCTAGAAAGACAGTGGCGAGAAGAGGAGGCAGGAAAGCAGAGGAATGTACCAACTCTCTCTCGTGTCTCCTCTCTGGCTTCCCTGAAGGAGTGCTGTCCTCGGGCCAGGAGGCAGAGCTGTGGCAAGTCCAGGGGTTGGGATTCCTGCTCCAGGTTGCTCAGGGCAAGCCCTGGAGATTCCCTTCTGAGGACCTAAATTCCCACTCACTAACTTCACAGGACACAGCATTCTAAGCGGAAAGCCTAAATTTAGTGGAAGAGCAAGTACGGTGGGGGCAGATGATTCTGTGCTTTGGCACCTCTGTTAGCCAGTGATTAGAACACACTTGGTTGAGAGGACTCAGGGAAAGTCTGGCAAATTGAGAGGTGAGAGACAAGCACATCTGATTCCAGAAGGAAGGGATTCCGCCATCAGAAATCACCACATTCCAGCATCTCCATCACCAATATCTAAAGTGAGGTCGAGACTTAGCCAAATAAAGTATTTCAAATGAGAAAGCTTATATTTCCCCACATCTGTGGCAGGAAACTGTGTAGTAATAGAACAGATGATGAGTGACTGCTGAGGGGTGGGGTACCAAGTGTAATTTTGGAATGGTTCTTAATCCCCAGAAGTCTAATTAGACATTAGAAAAGATTGTGTGTATATGCATAGTTTTATATGTGTGTGCATGTTTACCTGCACGTATAAATACATACCATGGCATCAGCCTTGGAGTCAGGTGACCTGGTCAAAATGTGAGTCATTGCATCCTGCTAGCTCCCTGCCGAAGACATGAATGAACACAATAACTTTGACACTTAAAGAGCGCAATAGTTTTGATCACATCTGGAGTCCCTTCTCTGACTTTTGAATCTACCTAATGTGGAATAAAGACTTATTTGGGATATTCAAGTATTGTTGCGAAAATTGCCTAGGATGGCATCTTATAATAAAAATTGTAAAAAGTCCTTTTAATTTCACAGAAACATCCTGGATCTCAATTAGCACCTATAATATTTCTGTGTACTCAATAGGAGATTCAACATTAAACAGAGAGAAAAAGTACCCAGGACTGGATTTCATCCATACTGAAAAGCAGAATCCCTAAATCCACCAGGAGTTTCGGTGTTTAAAATGTGTTTACAAATAGTAATGGCAATGGAATAACATCTAATATTTACAGAGTTCTTAATGCATGATCCTAAATGCTTTCTATACTATATTTTCTTGATAATTTTTTCTATTATCATCCCTATCATGCAGATGGGGAAACTGAGAGGTAGCTCATATAAGTTGTCCTCCCAAAACCACAGAAATATAAGTGCCAGAGCCAGGATTTCACAAGAGTTGCCCTAGCTGGGCTTTATCACTGCCCCTCTGCTTCTGGTTCACCTGGAAGCACTTGTCCTTGTTTTGTCCCTTTTCAACGCACAGTCTTTTCAGCCTCAAATACCAAGCCGCTGCATCAGACATTGATGCTCTGGGTTAGTCATCTCTCCTACAGAGATATTCCATTCACATCAACTAGCACAAGTCTAGAGGGATGAATACTAGTAGGATTCTGGGGCCAGAGAAAGACCGAAGAGGAAGAAGCAAACAGGTATCTGCAAATACAGCTACCAGACTAGGCTCAGTGAAAACCCATGGAAAAGGATAAAGAATTAGATGAAGGCACAACTTCTAGCTATTGTGTGGTGCAGCAGGGTATCCCTTCTAAGGAGGGGTATGCTCACTGATGGATTCTAGTGAATTCTGTTCCCTAATCTATAAAACCTGAAAGATGATCTCAAGGGTCCCTGACTTTTCTGGAAATTTATTAATCCAGCTTGTACACAAAGGACACAAATATTAAAGAGGCACATGTCTTTTTCAAAAGTCTATCTGCTGTTTTCACCAGCATTAAATATTGCGAGAGTAAGGACAACCGGCCCAAGGTGGACAGGAAAGCACTATGCTGAGTCCCCAGGATGTCAGCTGGTGGCTGGCAAAAACAAGAAAAGCCAGGAAGTGAGAGTGCTATGGATCCTCACACAGCAGCTACAGACAGGTTAGCAACAACTGTCAACTCCAGGCATACTGAGACAGAATGTGGTCTCAGAAGTGGAATAGGAACGCTGAAGACAGGAACATGGAACTCTCGAATCTTGGAAAAATGTGATAACAGAAATCAAATGAGAAAGACATTCTGTGCTACACTTTCACATATATTGAGAACTTGCACAAACACAAAAATATTCTTGGGCTTCCCTGGTGGCACAGTGGATTAAGCACCGCACTATGAAGCAAATTGCAGCCACTGCAATACAAGTTTGATCCCTGCCACCGGCCAGGGAGGTGACCCACATGGTGTGGCAGGCTTCTCCTACCTTGCCTGCTGCTCCCCTCAGCAGTATTTCAGTCTGTCTGCTTTTTCTGTTCCCTACTTTGTCTCTGGGGAATCCTCTCACCACCCACACCTCTGGCCTGTACCCCAGTGCTTGTATGCATAAATAAATAAATTTTAAACAACAACAACAACAAAAATATTCTTTACAAGACTCAAATCCAAGGGACCATGTCCCTAAAGATTCCCCAGTACTGTCAGAGATGAAATGAATAGGTGGTAAATTAAGTCACATGAGGACAAAATATCTGGTTTATTAGATGATGTTGTGTGATCAGGATTCAAGCATGGATGTAACAGCAGGCTTTCAACAGAGTCTATGTAGGAAGGTAATGAGGGTGTTTAAAACAACAGATGAAAAGCTTATGTTTGAGAAAGCAGACACTCTGTATCAAATTTACTTACAGTATTGCCATCAGCAAAAAATTGGAGTAGAGAACTCTGAAGTGTCTTTCTCAGAAAAACTTGGAAAAAGATGTCAGTATCATCCTTATTAGCACTCTCAAAGTCAATCAATATAAGCTTTATAGTGACCAAGTGGTTGCTGAATCAGAAGGTACACTGAGACAAGGTGGAAGACCGTGTGGGATTTACCTTATTGACTGACTTTCCTACCCAGTGCAACATCCATCTTAAAGACTATACCCATGTTCCCTGTGTGGGCACCTGATTCTGAAAGAGCAGAAGGAACCTTATTCCCAGGAAATTGTGTTTATTAGTTTTGACCTGGCAGGGGTTTCCCTAGAGAACTAATGCAAGAAACTGATTCACAAAGGAAATAAAAAATCTTATTAGATCTATAACAAATAAAGTGGTTGAATCAGTAATGAAAACTTTCCAGCAAAGAAAAGCCTAGGATCAGATAGCTTCACTGGTGAATTCTGCCTAATATTTAAAGAAGAATTAGCATTAATCCCTTTCAAACTCTTCCAATAATAGAAAAGAAAGGAATACTTCCTGACTCATTTTATAAGGTCATTATTACAAATCTAGACAAAGACATCACAAGAAAAAGGGAAATACAGAGAAATATCCCTTATGATTATATATGTAAAAATCCTTAACAAAATATTAGCAAATTGAATACAGTAGCATATTAAAGGGATTATATATCATGACCAAGAGGGAATTATCACAAGAAAGCAATAATAGTTCAACACACAAAAATTAGTGTAAGACAACTCATTAATTGAATGAAGAAAAAAAGCTACGTGATCATATCAATTGATATAGCAAAAGTAACTGACAAAATACAGCACCTCTGAATGACACAAAAATAATAAACTAGAAATGATGAAAGATAATGCTTTTGCCCTAAGATCAGGAACCCACTAAGACCAAGGATGCTCACTTCGCCCCTTCAATAGAATTCTAGAATTCTATAAATACTATTCAGATTAGTTAAGCAGGAAAAGTAAGTTAAAGCATCCACATTAGAAATAAAAGTAATTCTATATGGAGATGACATCTCACATGTAGAAAATCCTAAAGAATATACACACACTGTAATTTTGCAGGAACAAAGATCAACTCATCAAAAATTAGTATTTCTCTATATGAGTAAACTATCTGAAAAAGAAATTAAGAAAATAACTTTATTTACAAAAGTATTAAAAAAACCCTTAGTAACAAATTTAACCAAGGACATTCACATTTTGTACATTGAAATCTTACAAAACTGTGTTGACAAGAGACTGAAGTGATGGTGCACAGGTGGAATAGTGGTGGGAACTCCCTGGGGAATACAAATGATGCCAAATATACTTAAATAAATAAATTTAATTTAAAAAAAGAGAAAAAACTGTGCTAAAATTAAAGAAAACACAAAAATATGGAAAGATAACCCTTGTTCATGTACTAGAACACTTAATGTTGTTAAGGTGGTAGTGCTATCTAAAACAGTTTATGGATTCAATGTAATCCCTATTAAAATCACAAGGGCCTTTATTTTTACAAAAAAAAAAGATTCTGATCCTTAAATTCATAGAAGCCTCCCCCCGATATTCAAAAAACCTTGTTAAAAAAAGTAAACATTGGAAGATAAGTCTTATACTTCATGATTGCAAAACTTACTACATAGTAATCAAAGGAGCATAATATTGGCAAAAGGTCAGAGATATAGATAAATATAATAGAATTGTGCATACAGAAATAAAACATAATTTTATGTTTGATTTTTAGTAAGTGCATTAAGACATTCAATAGGAAAAGGAACAGTATTCAATAAATGGTGCTGAGACAATTAGTTACACACCTGTGAAAAGACAAAGTTGGGTCCTAACTGCACACAATACACAAAAGTTAATTCAAAATGTTTCAGAAACCTAAATTTAAGAGCTGTGATTATCAAGTTTCCAGGAGAAAACACAAATAGATCTTCATGATCTTGCATTTGGCTAAGGTATCTTTGGGACATTATAAATAGAACAATATATTCAATGTAGGAGTCCCAGAAGAAGACAGAGAGTGCAAAAAAGGCACAGAGAAAATATATGAAGAATCAATGTCCTTTCCTCCTCCCATATTTTTCAAAGGCATAAACAAGAAGACGCTCAATGAATTCTAAGTTAAGGTCAAAGAGACTCACATTGAGAAACATTATAATCAAACATGAAAAAAGAGAGAGGGGCCTCCCTGGTGGCGCAGCGGGTTAAGCAACACACTATGAAGCAAACCGCAGTCACTGCAGCACAAGTTCGATCCCTTCTGCCAGCCAGGGAGGGGACCTATATGGCGTAGCAGACCTCTCCTGCCTCACCTGCTGCTGCCCTCAGCAGTGTGTTTCAGTCAGTCTGCCTGTTCTGCTCCCCGCTCTGTCTGGTGAATCCTCTCACCTCCTGCGACTCTGGCCTGTACCCCAGCTCTTGTATGCATAAATAAATAAATCTTAAAAAAAAAACTGTGAGAGAAACACAGTTGCATTTAAAAGAAAAAAGAGAGAATATTGAAAGTGGCAAAAAGACATGTGAATCATCATGCAGAAGGAATCCTCAATGAAATTATTAACAGGTTTTTCATTAGAAAGTTTGGAGGCCAGAAGGCAGTGTGTCAATATATTGAAGTGTTAAAAGAGGAAAAAAAAAAAAACCCTGCCAATCAAGAATTTTCTATCCAACAAAATTGAACATCAAAGGTGAGGGAGAGTGCACCTAAAATTAATACAGTGTTATATGTCAATTGTATCTAAACTAAACTGGGAATGTGAGATAGAAATAAAAACATTACTAGGTAAATACAAACTAAGAGCTCTTGGCCTCTGGATTTGCGTGCAAGAAATGCTCAGTGAAGTTCTGCAAGGTGAAGTGAAAGGACATAAGAAAGTAATTTGAAACAATATGAACAGTATGGAGAAGAAAGGACCTTAATAAAGGTAAATACATGGACACTTACAGAAACTAGTATTTTTGGAACTGATATGTTACTGCACTTCTGTTTTCTAAATGACTTAAGGGATTATAATATTTCAGGAAAAGAAAAAACACAGTAGTAGTCTATAAGTTGGTATTATTATTCCTTTGAATAGTAACTAAAGTTCTTGTTTCCTACAAACTATAAGAGATCATTATATTTAAAAGGCTAATAGTTTATGTTTTCAGGCACAAAATGTATTAAGTGTAATTTGGGGCATCAACAACCAGAAATGATGAGGGCAGAATGTAAAGGAGCAGAGTTGTTTTATGCTATTGAAGTTAATCTGATATAAATTCAAATTAGTGTTTTAATTTGAGGGTGTAAAATGTAATCACCATGGTAACTACATAGAAAATAGCTTTAGAATATACACAAAAGGAATTGAGAAAGTAATTTAAACATTCACTACAAAAAAAAAATCAACTAAACACAAAAGTAGGCAGTAATGTAGGAAATGAGGGACAAAGAACCTCAAAGTATATATTAAACAAATAATAATATGACAGAACTAAGTCCCTCCTATCAAAGAGATCAGCAGAATGGGTAAAATATATGAAACAGCTTATGTTGACAATCTCTTTGGTACAAAAAGGTCTAATTCATTTGCATTTAAAGCAATTACTTATGGGATGGATCAAAATAAGAAAATGGATCAATATGACATATACATTAACAGAATGATGGGGAAACAACTCAAGCAATCATATCAGTTGATGTAGACAAAGCATTCAACAAAATTCAACACCCTTTTGGGATTAAAACAAATAGTAAAGTACCACAACATATATGAAAAGCCCACAATAAATTCCATACTCAGCAGTGGAAAACTAAAAGCATTTTCTCTGGATCAGAACAAAGTCAGAATGCCTACTTTCACTACTTCTATTCAACACGGTACTGGAAGTTCTAAGCAAAGAGATGCTACTTCACTTACACTCTCCCTATCATAAATCAGGAGATTGTTACTAGTTATTTGATTAGCAATTTGTATGTTAAAATGGATAGTATTAATTCTTGTGACAGGAGAAGAATTTAAGCTTTACTATACCACTGATGACAGCAATTGGGGTAACACTTTTTAAAACTCTTCAAGTAAAATTTGGCAATAAAATTTGGCAAGTTTAAATGCATAGACCTTGAAAACAGTAACTGCATTTGTAGATACATATCCTACAAAAATACTTCCACAATATTGTAATGTAAGGATGAATGTATAAAAGTACTTCAACTAAATTTTTTTTTTAGAGAAAAGCAGATAACAAACTTTGTGTCTGTACCATAGAATGCTTTTCATCAAATAAATATAATGTGGCAAATCTATCAGCTTTGTGTACAAGACAATCAATTGTTTTTAGAACTGAACAGACCTTAAAAGTTATTTAATGCAAAAAAAAAAAAATGGCAGATAACATAGCCACTGCCTAGAGATGAGACACCCCTGATGGTGCACTTCACTCATCTCCTGCTCTTCCTTCTGGGTCCTCAGGAATATGTGATTGAGAAACCACTTATGTCAGACTGGAAGTAAGTCCCTATGTTCCCTCTTATCCCACACATCCTGCTCTCCTTCAGAAATGCACCAACAGAGTGTGCAATAACCTTGAAGTGGTTCTCAACAGATTCTGACATAAACCACTTGCATGAACTGCTGAGATTAGAGACACTTTTCCCTGTGAAAGAGGCTCCCAGTGCTGAGGAGTCAGACAATTAGAAAACAAGAGCAAGAATTAGAACAGGAATTGCTTTTTATGTTAATCCTATTTGCTCAGGAATGGACTCTTCAGAGAGGGTGGCTCCCCTTGGAGACACCCCAGATTTGAATGCTCACACGGATGAATATGGTCACTTGTTGAGTCTAGTTGAAAGTAGTTTAGTGCCTGCTCCACAAAACTGAAGACTTTCTGCCTATGCTGCACCCACATTTCTTATCTCATTCTTGGGTTTTCATGTTCTAAAGAAAACACAATTAACTGATTGGCTGATGAGCACTTATCAGGTGGATCTTAAACTTTCTGGAAGGCTCCCTCACTTCGGCATCAAGCAGCCCCATGAGAACATAACTTGCCCTGCCTTCATCTTCTCGGTTGTACAGTGACCCATGTCTTCTAAGTGTCTCCTTTTTCTTATGACAGAAGCTCCTTGGGGTAAAGACTGAGGTAATATGTTACGTGCCAGTATCCTATGGGAGTCAGCACAGAACAGACAACATTTCCCAAACTGAGGACGACAGACACAGCCATTCAGGTCCCTCCCCAAATTCCTTCCTAGTCAGAAAACGAGAAACATACCAGGGGAGCTAAGAGATTTTAAAAAGAGGTGGTGACAAAAGTTCTAAGACATAAATGCCAGAATTTGAGACACCTGGGATAAGCTACAAAGCCTCAAGGATAATGCTGTATTTGGATTTAGACAGAAAGAACAAGCATTCTCAGGAGATGCATTTACATGAACAGGCTTCAGTTTCAAAGAGGCATGAGAGTGACTGAGTTAGACAAGTAAAATGTGGTCCTACCAGGACCCAGAGTCCTTGAGCAGAAGTTGAGTCTCTCCACTGTACCCTCAGCCTAGAAACTGCTGGCTGCAGTCGCCCCTGCGCACCCACTCTCCGGCGAGTTGCATGTACAAGTTACTAGTAAAGGAATTTGTGGTATCAACCAAAAAAAGACTAGCAGTTTACCTTCCCACCATGCAAAACAATGAGGCCTATTAAATACCTGCAGTGAAAACATCTAAGATAGCAAACATTGACTTAAACTGCATTCAAGGATAATTCAAGACCCCCCCATCCTCACATAAGTCAAATGAGACTATAGACAGATGGGACTTTGTGACCCTGTTTGGTGAGAATGCATATGTAGACTTTGACATGTGTTGGGGACAGACTCCCCTTTCTGAGATCATACTTATTTTGTTTTTGCATTTAACTGCATGAATTATTGAAAAATGAATTATTGAATGATACTTTTTTTAACCCAGAAATTCCATTTTTCCACCTGTCATTAGAGATGACTAAAATGTTTACATAGTCATGTAGCTTCATTTATGAATGATCTTAGGCTTTGTTGATGGGGGTTTGCTTGCCTGCCTGAAAGCACCATTTTAGTAATGAAAACTGCCTTTTATTTTTCCCTGCCTCATTTGTGTTATGCTAACAAGCCTAGCTTCTAAGTTATCATTAAAAACATGAAAAAAACTTTTTACATAGCTTTAGGTTGGTTTGATTATTTCCTATATTATAAACTGTAAAATCTAAATGACAAGGCAGGCACATACATTTTTCCAAGAGTGTGTGTGTGCACGCACACGCGTGCACACACACACACAAATGGTTACTGAAGAAAAACCTTTAGCATGGAGAACTCTGCAGAAGGCACAGAATCTCAGAGCTAAGCAAGACTATGGTAGACCAGCTGCTGAAGCCCAGTGGTGGAACAGGTACTGTAGGGAATGGAGCTCCTTTAAGCTCTCCAGAATTCCTACTCTGATAGAGCTGGTTTTTGTTCACCCAGCCAAGAGTCTATGGTGGCTTTTATTGCAGGGGACTGTAAGAGGAATCTCCTTGCCAAAAGTTCAGAAATAGCCAAAGTCAAAACAGTGAATCACTAAAGTAGTAATTAGTAAAAGTTTGTTTTATCCACACCAAAATGACAGTTTGCAAACCAAGAGCACTTAAATGAAAACAAGAGGTTCAGAGGTATGTCCTTATAAAGCAGCCGGGATAGTAAGAAGGTGGTGATTGTTTATTCTTCAGTGATTGGTTAAATGATAAGAATTTTCTTAAATGATAGAGAACTGGTAATGGTTACCTCTTATTAACCTTGGGAAACAGTTTTGCTTGTGATAAACAAAAAATGACTCAGGTCAAGTTTTCAGTCTCTCAAAGTAAGCTAAATTAAGCTTTGTAGGCATGATTAAAGTGGTTTTGTCTGCTCAGGGAATTTTCAGGGCTGGTCTCTAATTATTTTTATTTTATCATGGTTTCTGAAAGTTATTTTTCATCCTTCTGTTTGTAAGCTAAATAAACTCTATTTATCCTTTCCACATTAATCACATTTCCTGACAACTACGTAATGGCTGTGGTTTGCCCTGGATCGTAAATTCTTTGTGATATGGCGGGAGCAGAAGCAGGCCCAGGCCAGCAGTAGCGATTTGGGGGGACTGCTATTTAATGTCATATTCCTTTTCACCCTTCATCATGATCATTCTCAGTACAGCATTTCAATTCTGAAACCTTGCTTACAGATTTTTTGTTATATTTTTTAAAAACTCATTTTTTAAAATTTGGATTCTTTAGAAAAATTCTAATGGATGTCATTTGAGTTCCTGCATTTTCCCAGATTAATGAAATGTTAAACACTCAAGGTGTCTGGATTCTTTCTTCTCTGCCTGAATTTATATTTGAAATTTCATTTCCTTTGACTCGAGCAGGATAATACTTTAAATTCATTGGAGAATTGTGCAAGTTTCCAATTCTAAGGCCAAATGTCCTTTGACTGCCTATGACTGGGTTTCCAGTGTCTTTTTGTGCCTGAAAACACTGGCCAAGTGAGAGAGAAGACAGGATTGCTTCCCACTTTCAGAGAGAACCTGGATGCAGGAATAAGGGTCATATCTGGATATACCTCGGGTGGAATTGAACACAGAGAATCTTCATTTGGTGAGTAAGACAGGGCCTCTCACGGTGGCCACTAGATAACTTATTTGTAATGGGGTGTGACTGCCTTGCTGCACAATGAAAAATCCATCAGGACATGTTCAGATAAAGGCTATAACTTCAGCAATTCTGGATCCCCAGTGAACTCTCACTAGGATTAAAACTCAATTCAGTGAAATGTACCCAGTTAATAGCCACTGGAGGGATCTGCCACAACAGCAAATATAGCTTCAAGAGCCTTTTAAATATGATATTAAAAACCTAATAATCATGCATCAGGCTATGAAAATTTGAATTATGTCTTCTCAAGTGAGTGGGGTTGGCTATGAGCGAGCAGATGGGTTAGTTACAGGGACAGACTCCAGCTCTGGGAAGCACATGCCATTGACATTATATAGGATGGGGGACTTTGATCCTGTCCAGTCACTCAGTGCTGACAACCTTTCATTTTCTCTAAGGCCACAGAGCCAAGGAGCATCTCACAGGATGTGCTCCAACATTTCTTTGAGGGGCAATCTCTGATCTACCCACATATGCTCTGAGGGTTCTTATAAGGCACAATAATGTGGACAAAGAATGCTAGTGAATGCATGGTCAATGAATTTACTTTAAAAATTATCCTTGCAGGGTCTCGAGGCCTGGTGGTGCAAGGTGTTAAGCTCTGCACTATGAAGCATCAGCAGCCACTGCAGCATGAGTTTGATCCCCAGCCAGGGAGATGACCACATGGCACAGCAGATCTCTCCTGCTTCACCCGCTGCTCCCCTCAGCAGTGTATTTCATTCAGTCTGCCTGTTCTGATCCCCACTCTGTCTCTGGTGAATCCTCTTACCCTCCTTCCCCGGACCTCTGTCCTGTACCCCAGTTCTTGTATACATAAATAAATAAATAAATAAATAAATAAATCTTTTCAAAAAAGCCTTGTATGGCATAAAAACTCATCTTCATATATAAATGTATAATAAAGTTCAGGTTAGCTGAGAAGCAGTATCATCAACTTCATATATTGACCACGCTTGACCTGCCATCTACTGTGTTAGGTGTTCACACATATTTTCTCATTGAATTTTCATGACCACACAAGAGATTAGTACAGATTAGCTCATATGCACAGAAAAGATAATTAAGGCTCAGAAATGTTGAGGGTTTTGCCCAAATGGCAAAAGAAAAATGCAAACCTGGGGTGAGGACACCGATGCCCCTGGCCACTGTTAGGGTGTCCTGCTCCTCCAGATGTCTGTGTTTGAGAGTGCCAATGAATGTGGGTGAGTGTGGCCAGTGGTCTCTGAGAAAATGGCTCTTGACACTTGCCAAGAGAGTGGCGGACAAGAGAGGGCCCTTTTACCCAGATTGTTCATAAGCTGAATGTAATTGTATTTTTATTTAAGAATCAATATGAGAATGAATATTTGATGAATCTGAAATGAAGTTTTTTACAAAATGCAATAATTAAAAAAAACAGCAATTCTCCAAGTATGTTTGTTATAGTTCATCAGCTTTTGGAACCCATGCAGCCTGTAAAAGGAGGAAAATCCCTTGGCCCAACATCCAAAGAAGGAAAACCGGCTTCCATCTCCATGCATCTAGCATTTTTCTGGGCTTCTGATTTCAAACCCAAAAACTAAGTTTCTGTCACTTTTGTATCTGTATCAATAAGCAGGGGACGTCTGGACTTCCAGTCTCCAGAAGAGGCACTTGTCTACTCCACCGTGCGTCCGTGTGCCACCAATGTAGGTGTGATAGGCATTCTAGTTTTATTTTCCTTCCACAGATTTCTTAACACACAATGGTTAGGGTGCATTTTTCTTTATGTAAATTTGGTTTTTCTGTAGTATAGCGATGATCTAAGAATGTGGCTTTCCAACATTAGAAATATTGTGAGAAGAAATAAGTAGGTAATCAAAACTCCAAATGGTAACGACACAAGGTGTATTAATCAGGGTTCTCCAGAGATACAGAACTGTGTATACACACTGATGTCTATTCAAGAAATTTCCTCATGGGATTATAGACATGGGCAAGTTTCAAGATCTGCAGGGTGAGGAGGCAAGGTGCAGCCCCTGGAACGCTGGTGGTGTACTTCAGCGTGAGTGTGAGGTCTGAGGGCAGCAGAAATACCGGTGCCATTCTCCCCTGGAGGGGCTGGGTCCAAGGCAGCAAAAGCTGATGTTTCAATTTGAGCCTGAAGGCAGGACAAATGTGTGTGTCCCAGTTTGGAAGCCACCAGTCTGGAAGAATCCTCTTAGTTGGAAGTCAACCTTTTTGTTCTGGTCAGGCCTTCGGCTGATTGGATGAGGGCCACAGATGGTGGGCAACCTGCTGTATTCAGTCTATGGATTTAAACGTTAATCCCACCCACAACCCCCTCAGAGACTTGCCTAGAATAATGACTGACCACATATCTGGGCATCAATGGCCCACTCAAGTTGACACAAAATGAACCATAGCACAGGAAAATCCAGTCTGCGCACTCAGCACACTGAAATACTAACACAGAGATGTTCAAGGGTCGGACGTGACCAATCTAAATGCTGAGCTGAGGGGCCAGGAGCCTGCGTGGGCAGAGGCATGGCCACTGCTGCCAGGTTCACTGCACAAGTGTTTGTGGGGCTGCTGTGAGGCTCAAAACTGTCCCCAGAATGACCGGTGTTCAGCACTGCCTTTTTCTTTGGTCCCTGAAGTTCTCAGCCTTAAACTCTGGTTAGGACAAGAGAGAAAATACTCTGCCTTTGACTCTCAGAGCTATCTACAGCAAATAAGAAGACTGATCAGCTGACCATATCTAAGCCTGGAAAAATCACTGGTCATTCAGGAAATGGTTTCTTTCATCTATACCCAATTTCCTCAAAATGTTCAGGAAAGTGACAGGGTGACAGGGAAGAAGCCTTGAGGAGGACAGGCAGAGGATGTTCATCTTTCTTCTGGCTGCCACTTTTCCACAAAGGTCAGCACAGGAAACAATCAATTAAGCCATAAGGGGCATTTGCAAATTAGTCCCCATTTGTCTTGGCATTTCTAAAATTAATGCACCCCAGAATAGAACAGAATAGAAAAAAAAAAACGATGAGAGAATGAGAGTCCAGCTGCTCTGGAAAATGCAGCAGGGCTGGAATGAACCTGACAAGCCAGTGTCTGGCTACAGGAGCCCTGGGGCGGATGGGGGTCTTTTATCCTCATAATCATTAGAAGAAAGCCCGTGGGAAACAGAGATGCCAGTACAGCGGGAACATCATGGTAATGAAATGTGCACTACAAATGGTGTGACACAGTGACTTCCCAGGGGAGTTGGACATGCAGAGCTCTGGCGAGGGACTATGTCTCTGGGTGATGTGCTCCACTAATACCTGCTATTTTATCAGTACTGTTCACTGCTTGTCCTCACCAGATGATGGTTTTGGAAAAAGGCAGAGAAAGACAAGTTTGACAGGTATGAAACCCTGCAGAATTGCAGTATCTAAATCAAAAGGGCTATGTATAGGCAGCAGAAGGGCTATCTGGGGTCAGGGCAGGTTGCCTGAGTTCTCTGATTAATCCCATTGTCAATCAGAAAGGTGTATTGGCTTCCCAAGGATGTCACAACAAAAGACCATAGACCTATTGACTTAAAGCAATAGGATTGTTTTCTTTCACATTTCTGAGGGCCAGAAGTTTGAAACAAAAGGGTTGCCAGAGCCATCTTTTCTCTAGAGGCTCCTGAAAAGACTCCTTTCCTGTCTCTTGCAGCTTCTGGTGGCTGCAATATCCAGTGGTTTGTGGCCACATCACTCTATCCCTGCCTCCATCTCCACACAACTCCTCCTCTTCAGTCTGTCACAAATCTCTCCCTCAGCCTTTTTTTAAATAAGGACACTTGTCATTGGATTTTGCAGAAGTCCCCAGATAATTCAGGATGGTCTGATTTCAACTTTGTTGATTTCATCCTTTTTTTACAAATACAGAAGAATTCACAGGTTCCAGAAATTTGTTGTGCACATCTCTTGGGAGCCATTTTTAGCCTCTCACAGAAGGGCTGGGTGAGACTGTCTATAAGACCCATCCAATTCTGACACGCTGCAAATCAATGAAAACAAAGCAATATGGTGCCAGCACTCTTGTGAAACCAAGACAGATGGGAAAATGCTTAACAATCTGAAAGATAGGCATTCAGGAATTAAGGAATGGCATGCTTAGAATTGTGAAGAAGCCCACAAAAATAAAAATAACTGTGACATATAGGACAGAAAGCCACAAGCTGAATAAACACTTCAAGCACTTCCACTCCATGAGTCTCATTTTACTCTTGAAGTGGCTAGTAGGTCGCCAGATACAGTTATGTCTGAGAAGCAATTCCCCATGCCATGTGGTTCCTCTAACCTGGAACCCTTCACACCTCATTTGACAAAGGGCTTATCAGTCTAGCATAAATACCACCTCTACCAGGAAGCCAAAGTGGGGCTCCCATAGGAGATTAAGCTCTTCCACAACAAAATGACTGTGAATCCTTTGAATAGCAAAAATCACATACCCTTTTTATGTAACTAAAAATATACCAAACTTTATAACTTTGAACATTTTCTAGTTTGCCTTCTGTGTTTTGAATTGTCTCTTTCAGGTTCAATGAATTACTTAGAGGATAGAATGGATTTCTTATACAAACATCATCGAAATGCTGGCTGCCAAAAATTTTCATCTCCTGAGAGCTGCCTTCATTATTGTGCTAGGTCGGGGATGAGTTACATAACTCATATTTGCTACAAAGGAGCACTGAACTCCTGTTATGTGCTGGGTACTGTCCGTGGTGCTGAACCACCTAGGCAAACACGATTCACTTTTCCCTTGAGAATCCAGTAAAATGCACACGTGAATATGTAATCGTTTGTTGGTGAGATGTACTTGTTTGCACAGCCTCAATATACTTTAAAACTAAAGTTAAAATAAACCTATCTCACTAAACAGCTTGAGATATTTTGTTTAATAAAAAAGGGAAGTCTTTCTTTTACAAAGTTGCTAAGAGTAGATCTGCAAAGTTCTCATCACAAGAAAAAAGTGTAACAATGTGTGCTGATGGATATTAATTAGATTTACTGTGATCAATTTCACAATATTTACATATATTGAATGATTATGTTGTACACATGACACTAATGCAATGTTTATCTTAATAAAAAAAACTACTGAAAATATTAATCATTCTGAACATGATGACTCAGCAATTCATAAATGATTATATGGCAGTGTTGTCATGAAACCGAGGTTGTTTTAGGGATTTCAACAAAGCTACACTAAGTAGAGGCAAATTTCACCCCCAAAGAAGGTACCCTGCCAATGTCTACCTGGTTTCAGGCAGTGGAAGCTCACAAATGAGGCACAGCCTCCAGAAGGGAGAGCCAATGCCAGGAGCTTCCCCCTCTGCCAGGGCAGAGATGCTGCATATCTTCATAGGGCCTCATTTTTCAAAGTTGTTTATGCCCTCCCCCTTCTTCTCTTCTCTAGCTTTTGTGGGATAATCCCATCTCTGTTTCCCCAGAGATGGTATTGGATGGGTGTGCATGGAGCCAGACATCTCATGGTTTATTATTCCTTGGACATGCAAATTGCACAGACTAATCAAAACACCTTGGACGTTGGACAGATGCAGTTCCTGACAGGGATGAGATTGTCTACTTAGGACAGTGGAGAATATGTTTGATCTAAATTCCTCAAATAGGATGATCCTAACTGTTATGTGGCCATAAGGTAGACTGCTGAAGAGACAGTTAACCATTCACAAGGAGACTACCACTTACATTCCACAGGGAAAGACTCATCCTGGGGACTGAGGACCATGTCTTCTGGGAGAGGTGATATTGTGGGTTTCTTTGAGTACCTTGTAGAGTCCTAGTATAAGATGAATACCTGAGTGATTATGAATGAGTTTCTAAGAATAAGAAGGTACTTCAAAGGGGAGGTGATAAGATGCTGAAAGCACTTAATCTACTTGACAATACTAGAAAATGGAGTATGCAGAGAGGAATCCCATTTAGAAATGAAAAACAAATAATGTCCCTACTTTCAGATAAGAGTCTTCAGCTCATGAGAAGGCTTGCAAGGAGAGCACCCAGCATAAGGGAGCACCCAGCAATGCAGAGATCTTACCAAAATGAAGCAAAATCCAAAATCAATTTTCTGTCTCTCCAGACAGGAGAGAAAGGTAGAGGGTTGTCATCCCAATGATTGGAGATGGGGTATTGTAATAGGCTTTCATTTGTAAGGATGGGATGAGAAAAACTCTGCATGAACTGAGGTCCAGCTTTGCATGTGGTTTCAATCTCATCTTGATTTATTAATCTTGTCTTGTTCACACTCCAAGGCTGGCCAAATGGCTGAGGACACTGCAAGGTTTCATATGCATATATTGATATAACCTGAAAGGAGGTATCAAGACTACTACTTTATTTCCAAAATTATGAAAGAGGAAAATAACTTCTCTTCTAGAACTCCTGGGGGAAAAGCTTAAGCTCCAAGATACACTAAAAGAAGGTTAACATCTTAACCAAAATTCATAGAAAATATACAAATTCAACTGCAAACATGACAATTTTGGCACCTCTAAAAGATACATCTTCAAGGATTTAGGGTGGGTATTGCTTTATCACTGGGAGAGAAAAGCCCTGCTCTCACCATGCTAAACCCACAGCGAGAAATGCTAGCCATGTTTAATGTGTTTGTCCTGGCATCCCTGCAGTTTGCAGACTGCCCAGTTAATGAAGAGCAATCATGTTTTTGGACTTAGCACTGAACATCAGAGATAAATCAAGCTTCAGTACGACACCAGGACTCACTGGTAAACAGGCTTCCCTAATTAAGAACACTCACATTTGCAGATTCATCAGTATATTCACCACAAAGACAAAAGGCAGAGATTGGGGTGGGTTGCTAATTATGTAATAACCTCCTCTGTCCAAGGAGACTAGACTAAGAGGAAAGAAGGGAGGTGAGAGCACAGGAGATAAAAAAGGATCAAAGGGGTCCGTCTTTGGCCTTTAAGACCAAGACAATGCCACCAAATACCACTGGTTACTGGCAATTTCAACCCCAAAATATCATAGTGATCATTCCAAGGTAGTTACTACTAGCATGGACTGGGAGTTTTGAGGGAAACACACAGAAGACCTCCAGTTTTGGATTATATCTGCTCCAAATGGTTGCCTAGGATACAAGGGTGCCTAGAGTTTGAAAAACAACACAGACAGTAAATGCAAGATCATACATCATTCAAGTTAGTCTGATGTAAGAAAAATCAGAATGCGGCAGTGAAGCTGATTCTCCCAGTGCCACAGGGAGGTCATGGTTGGGGAGAGGGCCTTGAAGCTTATTTGCATTTGTAAAGTGAAGCTAGTTTCAGTCAGTCCATGGGAGACTTGGAGCAGCTATGTTTGAACACAAAGAACTGTAATTGGGCAGTTCTCCTTTTCTAAATTCAGAATAAAATGTGGCCATTTATCAGTGAGACATTTACTTCAGTGTCTTAATTTGAAGATTCTTATTTACTAAGTAAACACAGCCTCCCAGGTCACTCCATTCCTGGCTTCCCAGGAAACCTCTGGAGTCACAGTTGGCTGTGGACAACCAGAAACAGACTCCAGTTTCTGAAGTTATATCTTTTATGGTGAGCCTTCAGTTTTTATCAAATTGAAATCTTCAATCTCTAAGACAAGGAAAGAGAAAGATAGCAATTGACCCAATGCTGTGCCTGCTAGATGCAATTCCCATCACAAAGATGCAGTGGAAGTAGTATTGATGTGAAACTTCTATTCACAAGGCTTCTTTTTAGATTAATTTCATTTTTTTTAACTGAAGTAACAATCGGATCTCCCAATCAGGTATCACCCACCACTGTTGTGCACACCCGCCATGGAATCACCCCTAGTCCCCACCACAGTGTTTCCATCCTTCCATGAGACTGTTTTTTAAAACAGGTTTCACGTACACTGTAAGATGATGTCTGATGGAACAGAAGAAGGAAGTGTGACAGGGTGACAGAGCCTACGTGGTCAGTCACTCTCAATGATGACAAACACATTCACACCTTGACAGATGGTCACAAACACTTGCTACTGTTCCAGAACAGCCCCAATGCCACAGCAATGCACTGATGTCTCACCAAAGGGAAGCAAAATCCCAAATCGATTTTCTGTCTCTTTTCACATTGGACTGAAAACACAGAGCAAGGTTTGAGCTGCATTGGAAATGTTGAGAAAATGTTTTGTTGTGCCAAGGAAATGGTGAAGGGGGAAACTGGACACAGAGCCCTTTTTGACTGGCCATAATATCCCTCCAAGGGCTCGGCACCCCACCCTCTTTCATCTTGTTTTCCTGTCTTCCCAACTCACTTACAAACTCTCTTCTTTCTGGTTCTCCTGGGAAGTCAGCTCCTAAGGTCTTCAAACAATGGAGATACCGATGTGGCCAGAACACTTGTGGATGTTTAGAGATGGCCTCTGTCCCCCAGGCAGATGAGCACTCCATGAAAGCATAGACCCGCTGGCACTGTCCTGAGCTCGGTGCCCACCCCTCCAGTGAGTGGGGATTACCAAGGTATTTTATGTGTGACAGTGACATTTATCCTCTACAAGACAATGAAGTGAATGGTACTCCTAAACAAGAGTCCCTTTTCTCGATTACAACCAGGATGCATTCAGTTTGTGCAATGTTGGAAAGATGTGGTAAAGTACACAGAAAGAAAGCATCCAAGATACTACCTCCTAGAATAACTCTGGTTAACATTCAGTCTATATTTCCCCAGTATTCTCTTCATAATTACACATAAACACACTCAGACATACATATGAAAGGAAAGGGAAGAGATGGTTGTATATGCACTCATCTCTCTAACACACTCTACTTTGATGCACAGTAGAACTAGAAAAGCACTTGACATTTTAGAGCTGTATAAAGCAATTCATTCATTTTGTGGAGGCAGCAACCAAGACAAGAGACCTGGAGAGGCTTTTCCCAGTGACCCAACTATACAGGGAGGGAGGTCACCTGTCTTTGATGTGATGACGATCTCTCTACTCTGCCATCAAAGTCTAGGATAAGTGTCTCATCCCAAATTGACACCAGAGCTGGGAAAAATGACAAGTACAAAAATCTAGAAGTATGACATGTTAAAAGCATCTCGATGTTTATGGGTTCTGAGAACAGACCCTGGGCTCACGGGCACACCATATACATTTAGTTGTCCCTGTAACACCCAAGACACAGGGCTGACTGTAAGCTCACAAGAACAGAAACAGAAGTAAATTGCTCTGAATCCATGGTGTTCATGCCTCCTCTCAGTCATTTCCTTACCTTGGGAACTGAAGTCTCCTTTTCCAGGGGGGAAACAATGTCCTACTTAAAGACAGGAATTTCTGCAACAATGCCTAAGCTGTGCGCTTGCTGGGAAATGGGAATGTGGATGCAGACCTTGGGTGTCACCTCTTTGGAGAGTCAGAGAAACTACCAGGTGAGAGAGTGGGGAGGCTGATTTAATGACACACCTTACTACAGTGCTGTGGTAAATGCTCCCTTTCCTTTTGAAAGGGTAGCAACTCATCCTCCTGATCTCAACTTGCCCTACTGTGATTCCACTGCACAACCCCACAGGTGGACAATGTGAGGAAACTGGACATTGTGTCAGTTATCAACTTATTACTTCTCAACCCTGAACTCACCCTTGGCTACCTGTTTCATAAACATACTTCCTTGGTCAAAAGAATGTAAGTTTCATCAGCAGGAGATCCTGGAGAAACAATGCATAGGGTCTGCCTCTTGGTTCTGGATCATTCTTTGACAGACTCCTGCAGTGTGTCCAGGGGATGGGGAGAGGGTGGCCTCCCTAGTCCTCACCACATCTGGGTCCTGGCCTCTCTGGTCACACCCACTCTGAGGTTTGAAGGTCTTTCCTGGTTTTAATAAAAATTTGTTTCATTGTGTCTTCCACAAGATAGAAATAAAGAGTTTTATTGTTGTTGAAAAAAAATTCATTACAAAGACAATCTATCACTGAATCAAATAAAATTTAGCTTTAAGTGAGCCAAGAGTTCTGCACTGGAAATTCAAATTCACAAACATTCAAGATTAGCAACTGAGGAAAGAAAAAAGACTAGTAGAACAGGAAAGGGCACTTTTCAACAGATAGCAATTTATGACGTTGTTCCTTTAATTGCTTGTGTAAACCAGTACAGTTACTAGAAGTCTTTCAAGGAAAATGCAAATGCTTCAAGTTGATTGGGCTTCACACTCAAAAAAATTTTTTTAATTGTTTAAGAAATTGAGGCGCTTGCCATGCCGGTATTGTCAACACTTGTCTTTTCTGAAAGTGCTTCAGGAGAACTGAAGTCTTCCCTAAAGTGTTCCTGCCTCACGAGCCTATCCTTTGTATCTTCCAGGAGTCACAGTATAACATACGTATGCGCAGCTCGTCAAAAACACTCCCCGAAATGTTGGTGAGGTGCCTTTTTTTGTCTGAGGTTTGAGCCTCTGCTCTCCAGACCAGAGCTGAAGCAATACTTTAGCTCCCAAAGTCAGACACAGAATCGAAGACCTCTGTGACTTCAGGAACATGCAGAAAAGTGTAGAGAAGCAAAAATCTTCCATCCTCAAAATAAATCTTTTTAGCAAGAGATTTCATGTGAGGGGATCTGAAGGAAGTCGTGGAAAGACAACTTTTTTTCCCCCAACAACAAAAAAACCTTTATGTCTATCTTTGTGGAAGACACAACAAAACAAATTCTTATCAAAACAGGAAAGAGGGCCTCCCTGGTGGCACAAGGGGTTGAGCGCTGCACTGCTGGACTCTTGCAGCCCCTACAGCGCGAGTTCAATCCCCGGCCAGGGAGGGGACCCACATGGCACAGCAGACCTCTCCTGCCTTGCCCGCTGCTCCCCTCAGCAGTATATTTCAGTCGATTTGCCTTTTCTGCTCCCCACTCTGTCTCTGGTGAATCCTCTCACGATACCTGTCCCCCTCCCCCCCCACCAACCTCTGGCCTGTATCCCAGCTCTTGTATGCATAAGTGAATAAAATCTTTAAAACAAAACAAAACAGGAAAGACCTTTAAACCTCAGAATGGGCGTAACCAGAGGGGCGAGGACCCAGGTGTGGTGAGGACTAGGGAGGCCACCCTGGCCCCCTCGCCCTCACCTGGTCACACTGCAGGAAGTTGTTTTTGGTCTTTATCTGTAGACTTTCCTCCGTAAGGCCCTCTCCCAGGAAGCCCTAGCCTAGGCAGAGTGAGCTCTGCACTCGTATGTGGACACCTTCCCCAGTGAACACCCTAATTGAATTCCCTTTTCTTCCCCCAAACCTCCCTTGTCTTATCTAAACTATTTAAACTGGAGTCTAAAGCCACTTGGGGGAGTAATCCGGTCATGCGGAGTCTCGTTATAAATGCAGGAGGCATACATATTATTGAACTTCCCTATGGCTTCTTCTTTTATCAGTGTATCTCGTTCTTGTTTGATTATTTGCCAGCCTAAAAGAACCCAGAAGACTACAGGATAATTTCCTTTGTGCCCCAACAATAGGACGGACTACCTAACACTGATAATTCAAACCATAGAGAGTATTTAGCAAGGCTGATGTGAATGTCTGAATACCTACGTTAGAACTGCCAGCTTTATCAGGGGTTAGGAAAGCGACAAGTCTGAAATATTACGAATATGAAAGACTAAAGGACACTTCCAGAAACTGAATTTTTAACCCTTGCCAACAGCCAGTGCCACTTTCTTTATTTCAGCTATCATCAAGCAACAATCCTGCAAAATTAATCATTTTCAGAGAATGTGCAGAGCAGGTAAATGCTACCTTCCCACAGAGGATGTTTTTCCTCTTAAAAGTACAAATCCAAGCTGACATGCCTACATTGACCAGGATTTTGTCTGTCTGAAAAGGGAGTCCACACGTACTGGAGCTGTCTAGTTAAATTCCCCGCAGGGGATTCCAAGGGAGATAAAAGACAAAAGCAAGCTCAGGTTATTTTTCTACCATTTCTCAAAAAATAGCACGTGAAACACTGTGACCCAGAGTGTTGCATTCTGACCATAATCTGGTTATTGCTCAGCTGACGGCTAAGTTCTTTTCTGTCCCCTTCTCTTTTCTCGTTACCTCTCTAGAAACAAATCTTTAAACACATCTTTTACAAAAGCATATAAACGTCGTTTAAGTTGACTCCCAGTTTCCATGAAAAGCTGCTGGTTCGAACCATGGGAGGAAGAGACCCTTCCTCCACACCAGCTTGCGGGGCGATAAAGGAGAGAAACTGGCTCCTTGACGATGCAGGTCCCACCCCCTCACCATGGTCTACTAAGCACCTTGACACTCCAGGACAAACACAGGAGCACACCCCCAGCCTGCTCCATCACTGCAGAATCTACATCGAGGTATGTTCCCATACCGTGTTATTAAGTTGATTATTTTCCCTTTTTGAACCCAGTGGATGCTGCTTGATTACTCATCCAGGCCCAGAAACAACCCCTAGGGGAGGGGGATATGCCTCTGTTTCCAGATGCCATATTTTTTCTTCAGTCACCTAAGACCTTTTGCACCTTGAAGTAAGTACTTTAAACGGATGTTTTCTTTCTCCAAAGACAGCAGTCTGGCTGATCATTTCTCTGATCAGGGCAGACAGGGGTTCTTACCTGTCTAAATGATTTTTGGTCCCTAGAAAATAGCAAAGGATAACACATGAGGGTTTCCCATCAGCCCCCAATGATGCCCCTGCTGGGAAAGAAGCTGCCAAGAGGAAAGAGAAAGAGGTGAGCAGGAGGTGGGTCCACATTGGCACCTCGACACATCTGCCAAGCCAGCTGCATCTCCTGAGGTCAGGCGTGGGTTCTCCGCCAGAGCCCACAGAAAGGAAGGTGAGGACGCCGAGCTGCGAGGCAGCCTGACCCAAAGCCCAGAGAGTGGGCTGCCTTCGGAAGCTCCTCGTGTAGTTTCCCAAAGTCACTTGAGTATTTGGATTTCACATCTGGAAAAGTATACCCTTAAGATATCAAAATATTGCCTGCCACTGTTGTGCCACTCAGACTGACGTTAAATACAGACCTTACATTACTATTAGTAGTAGTATTAAGTTCTGATTAGCCTATTGTCCCATGGGTGTCTTTAGCTTGCAACAGGTCAGTAGTGTTAGGCAGTGGGAGGCTGAAAGGTAGCTATTTCAGTTCGTGGATGTGTTCTGCATGGCGGGGTGTGTGGGGTTGGGGCGTAATGCGCCACCTGCTGTTTACATTTCAAAGTGCAATATATGACTTGGCTCTCGAGAACTAGCAAACGCCGACCATTTCACTGTGAGTCACCAGCGTGTATCAGTGCTGAAAGGGATGGCAGCTAGAGTTCAGCTAGACCCACTTATCTTACAAATATCTTCTGGGGTTTACTGTTTCACCGGACACCGGTGAACAGGCATGGAGGTCAGCAGGCAAGGCAGCGCCTCCTCTCTAGGGGCTCCGCTGGTTCTGTCAACCAGGAGGACCCAGCCTGGGGTCCTCGAGCTGAGACAACCCACACATCCTGATGAGGCAGTGGGGGCAGGGGAGACCCTCCATCACGTGATGGGGTGAGCTCCTGGGACAGGGACACTCAGAGCATGACAGCTGACTTTAAAACATGCCACGGCAGCCTGTGGCTGGAGGGTTAGTTTTATTCTGCAAGACTGCAGGAGTCACAGGCAGAAGCATAGCAAAGCAGGCAGATTTGAGCTGCATCAGAGGCATTGGCGTAGTCAGTAGAACTGGAGGAGGATGGGCTTGGAGGCTTCATCAGGGCCCAGTTACTCTTTAAAATCGGGCTGGCTGTTGGAAAGCAATTTGCTCAAGGTTATCGACGATGCTGGGGTCAGAGCTGGAGTTTTAGTCGGAAGGAGAATCACTTTTTTTCCTTACATGGGAGGGGGAGGCAGGAAGACAGGAGACAGGAGACTGGATTCCATTCATCAGTCCTAGTGCTCTTTAAACTGGGGCTGAGATGCTGAGCTGCACCGGCAGGCGCATGTGAACAGGACTAATAAGGGCATGGGACAAACTGGGGAGAGGTGGTCAGGAACAAAATAGCTCTCATTCAGCTGAAGGTTCATGCAACTCAACAGTTTTCTAATAAAATGGTGAAGTCTGACATTTAATGTTAACCAAAGCAAAAAGGAGCTACCTCAATGGAACATGGCCTTGCTGTCACAGGCTGATGAAAGCCCAATGAATGACAGGGCTGGAGTTCGGCACCCCTCAGCCCAGGCTAGGCAAGGACCCCAATGGCACGGCCTCTTGCTGTGACTGACCCAGCCTTCGCTGATGAAGCCATGGAGGTCACTGCACCAGCAACACAAGAACATGTGCTTGGTGGAAGCTCATTAAAAGGCTCAATCCATCTCTGTGTTCTTTCTTGCCAGGGTGGACACACCTTTCCTGGGAGAGGAGGAACATATTAAATAGAGAAGAAAAGAGCACGTGGCCAGTCGTAATATAGTCCTGCTTTGTATCATGACCTCATCCACTAAATGCACAAAGCTTTACTTACTCGCCCACCTGAATTGCACTGAGCACTGCCCATCATGCCCATCACCTTGGTAAGTAAACTACAGATATTTGATGGCAGGTAGTGACTTCCAGAAACTCACAGTTCTATTTGGATCACAGAGGCGAAGCAGTGGGAACTACAGTCAGAACTGTTGGAAGCCAGAAGAGCTGAAGGGAGAAATATAAAAACCTGTAAAGGTAAGGTGTCAAGCGTCTTAGGAGAGCAGGAGGTTGAGAGCTAGCAGGTCAGTCTATTTACACCTACACAGTGCAATCTGTGAGGCCGACAAGCTGGAGATGGCAACCCGCCATGACTGAGGAAAGCCCACGAGGTGGAGCTTCAGACCTGGCCTGGGGTCCCAGTAGGACGACCACACTGCCAAAGGTGACCACTTGCCCCCTCTGGAAGCAAAGAGAAGAGGGTCTATGTCTGAAGGAGGTTCACAAGTGTTAGTCTCTTCTCTCATGGAGATTCTTGACTACAAGTGGTTCAATACTGGAAATTTTAAAAACCAGCTGGATCTAAAAGTTGCCTTAATATCATGCAAGTTAAAGTATGCATCTCAAAATGATGTCACTTCTACTATTTTTCACCTCTAGGTTATTATAACCACAACTCACTGTCAATGCTCTAGCATTTTAATAATACTGATAAGGGCTGTAATTAATATGACAATTTTGTTCATATACATTTTAGAAGGACGAACACTTTTTTTCTCCAACAAACTTTGACTTCACAGATTTACTGGGAACCACCAACTTTTGCTGCCACGAAGTAATAGCTTCTTTTTTTATTATTATTATTAGTTATATTTGACATCATTTGTCGTCCCCAGGGAGTACCCACCACCATTTCACCCGTGCACCATCACCTCAGTCCCTTGTGCACCCTCTGGCCTCTTCCCGTCTTTGCCCTCCCCCCTTCCCCCCTCCCCATGGTCCCTTTGGTTTATCCAGGCTTTTTGGTCTTATTAAGTTTTTGTTGTTGTTGTTGTTTACTTTTGGTTATAATTGCCCAATTCCTTGAGC
>JAGFMF010011610.1:3856970-3881680 GCA_019455555.1 Galemys pyrenaicus
AGGTGATGGTGCACTGGTGAGATGGTGATGGGGAATATATGGGGATTACAATTAATGGCAAGTATATGTAAATTTTAAAATATTTTAATAAAAAAAAAGGAAAAAACAAAAAACAACCCTGCATGCACTATCTGGTGCAATTCCAGATTGATGAACATTTTACTGTGTCCACTTCTCAAACCTGGGAAATGAGACACACAGTATAATCTCAGACTCGCCTTAGCTCGTGATCCCGATTGGGTGAGGCTCTCAGTCACTGCAGTTGGTCCCCAAGTAAGTGAGTGACAGGTCAGGCTCCTCAGAAGGATGTGAGATCAGAAATTGGAGACACCGATACATACAAGCACGGAGGGCTGGCGGGTTCTCCTAAAGATGCTCGAAGTTGCTGAACGGTCCGGGAGTCTGCATATGTGACTTATTTGAGATGACAGGCTGTGTAACCACATCCAGTGAGAAGGCACAACCTGAGGGCAGAGATTGCCTGGAGGGGAGGCTGTCTACATGACTTGCAGGGCCCAGTGCAAGATCAAAATGCAGGGAGTCCTGTGAAAACGATTACGGATGTTAAGACAGGCACAGGGCAAGGGACCTTGGGCTCACGGGCCCTGCTACAGCTCAGGGTGCTCCCCAGGCTGCGCTCAGTGAAGGCAGCTGGCCCTCTCCCCAGCTCCTGAGCTCCAACGCATTGTGTGCATGGGGGAGGTGCTAGGAGCCGGGCTGGTGGGCCCTGGTGCGGGTGGCCCCAGGCTGGAGCAAGAAAGGCAGGGGCTGGCCAGACCAGGAGAATCCCAAGTGTCTTGAGGTGAAACAGAGGGAGATGAGGGCAGAAAGCCTGGTGTGAAGGGGCCATTTCAGCAAAGATGTTGAGATGGTGATGACAGCACCTTGCAAATCCGAGGAAGGTCAGCTTAAGTCCCAAGCAGAACAGGCCTGGCTGTGGAGCGGAGGGCCAGGGGATGTGCCGGGAAGGGGGGCATGGACCCTAGCCCGCCTTTCTCAGCCCGTGAGCTCTGTGACTGGAGGATGCTGAACTCAGAGGAGCCGGGACCTGGCTGCACACTTAGGGCTCCCCAAAGTGACAGGATTTAACCCCCACATCTCTCAGAGGAGATTTAAATTTAAGGCAATTCCAAATGGTTATTTAGGAGGAGGACGTCTTTGTTTTCAAAGGAGAATTATGACGCTTGCTCTGGGGAAGCCCGCTGATGTTACGATTTTACGGTTCTAAGCTGTTAACACGAACACGGCAGCCTCAAGAGCCCAAACCCTGCGTGCTCTCTTCAGAGCTTTCTTCAGACACCTCATGTTTACTGCCTGGGGGTTGGGAGGAGCAGCTGTGGAAGCAGGACGCAGTGACTGCCTGCAGTACTGGGGAAGGACAGTGTTCATGGCCCCTGGGCCTGGGGGCTCCGCTGCCTCGAAGCAGATGCCCAGGAGGCCAGGCTAGCCGCCTATGGCCTTTCTGAATGCAGCCCTGTCTACGGGCAGCCCCTGAGGCCCGCTCCAGCCATGGAACCTGGAGGTGCAGATGTTTACAGGTCTCAGCTCAAAGATCCAGGGTCCGAAGGGTGGGCTGGCCCAGAAGCCAGGAAGAGAGAGACACTGGGGCTCCAGGCGCTCAGCAGAGTAATAAGCACAGGAGAGGCAAGCCCGCACCGCTTCTATGGACGGGGGCATGCAGCCCGAAGAGGGGCACAGGGTGCCTCTGCAGGGCCCTGGCCAAAGGCTCTCCCCTACTGAAGATGAACCCCCATTTTCTGCAACTGAAGTCTCCCCAGGCGCTCCCTGAGCCAGAAGGGCCCTCCCAGGGCGTCCCGCACCAACTGTGCGATCTCTTGGCGAGCGATTATCAATTCATTTGCTTGGACCCCTGTTTATCTGATTCATTTTCTGTAATTCAGTTGTTGCACAAATTAAATTCTTATCCAGGCTCAAAACATTTAGCAAAATGACCTCTGATTAAAACCTAATAAGTCCAAATAAAGACAAAGTGGGCAATTAAATGTCTCCTAGACGGATCGTGCCATCTTGCCTCTGTCTCTTGCCCAGGAATAGATCCTTGCTCCCTCTCCCAGCCCAGCGAAGTTGGCAGCTGCCCCATAGGAAAGATGCTATTATTTTCAGCTTGTTTCTTTTAAAACAGAGCCCGAGCATGACTCTCAGAAGCTAAAATGTGTTTTATTAAGGATGCTCACAAAGTGTACATTTGAAAACCTTAAAACAGCACCGTGCCCAATCTGTCTCCAGTCTTGACAATTCCCTTTTCCTTATTCAGTAAATGGAGCAACTATATGAAGGGAACATATAGTTGTCTGTTAGCTGAACCTGTTCACGTGCAGAAGACATGAGGGCTGAGAGCATATCTGATGTGTAGAGTTAATGATGATGTGCCCCCAGGCGCCCTGGAAGGCAGGCAGGGGCACAGGTTAGTTCACTGAGATGAAAGCCAGCGTGTAAGGATTCAGTGCAGGTGGCTGGGGTCTGTTCTTCAAGGGGTCTACAGATAATCCCATGACCCATGAGGGGGGTCTGTATCCCCAATATAAAAGCAGCCCCCAGAGCACCTATTCCTTCCTGATGTAGGTGACGTAAGAACACACTACTAGAAAGTCTCCCAGAACATAGAAACATCAGTCCAGAATGTCCCTCAGAGCACAGGCACCTAACAACACCCAGTATCTTGGATTTTAAATGAATGTAGGGTGGTTTGTCTCTGGAAAGGAAGCCAGCATGAGAAATTATGCAACAAGTTGAATAAGTAACAGATGCCATATGGTTCCACAGAAGACACTCTCTTATGTCATCTTGCGTGGTCTCAAAGTATTAAAAAGTCACTACAGAAATATTTCAAATAAATAACAAAATAGATTAAACAGGAAAACTATATAAGAATAGTCAACAAAAGTGTAATGACTGTTCTCTTCCACTCCCAGACTGGAATAATATTCTAAAAGCATGTGCCTATTTTCAGACTCAAAAACATAACTCCCAAATCCACGCACAATGAAACACGAACATGCAGTGACTATAAAGTTGAAGTTCAAAGACTTCACTATCAATATACTAAAGAGCAAAAGCAGGCAGCATCAGCCGAAGAAGGAAGAAGAATCAGCTCTTGTAACACGGAGATGCACACACTGGGGAGGAGAGAGCACTGGGTGCATGGAGATGCAGGAGATAGAACGCACGGAGACTTGAACCACAGCAAAAGAAATTTCAAGGAAGTTTTCACGTTGCAGGCAAATGCAGGAATGAGCCAGGGAGACAAAGAGGGAGTAGAAATAATTTAAGAAGTTTCTGCCTCTGGTTACTGCTCTCAACTTGGAACCCTACAGTTCTCAAGGCAACCCCTTTTGTCCACTTTAATACAGCAGACATAATGACCATGTGCAGATGAGGAGTCAGAAACTGTTCCAAAGTTCATCAGAGTTTCTTGGCGCAATGAAATGGCCTGTCGGTGGGAAGTCAATTATTTGCAATGAAATGGCCTGTCGGTGGGAAGCCAGTTATCGCAAAGCGAAGAGGAGGCGTCCCTGCAGGCTGCACGCAGGACAGACCCACACGCGTGGCGGTCCGTTGTCTTAGTGCATTTGCTTCTCAAGCTCTGAAAAGATGCCTGAGAGACTGACTTCTTGGGGCCTCTACAAGGACAACAATGAGAAGATGTGGGTAACTGGAAACTTGTTAGATTACAGTTCCTTCTTCTCTTCACTGAAGGTGTTTCCGGTTGACAAAGCAAAGTGGTGTGACGACTGACGTCCCCTGATAACCAGCAAGTTCAGTAGATTTATGGTTTTGTGCTCTAGCCAAAAGCTGCTTAAATTGATTGTTGCCAGAGCATATATCATTTCTTTCATTCTAGATAGTTTATCTCACAGCAGACACTAGGTGCACCTCACGCTTAATTTCACATTTGTCCTTCTCTCTTTCTCTGACTGTATGGGCATGCCATGTAGTACCAGCTGGAGGTCTCTGCACCTGTGGCTCCCTCCTGCTCAGGTGCCTCTGTGTACCCCACCCCCCTCCCTCTCACCTGGTTAGCACACATCCCTTAACTCTCAAAGTTCCTCTAGGAATCCTCTGATGAGCTCTGATCTAGGTCAACCTCCCTTAGAACACCCCTTCAAAGCTGCTCAGACATTTCTTTGAATAACTCATCTCTACTTCATAATAATCTAGTTCATAATAATCTAGTTCTATGTGAATGTCTGCTTACCATGCCTTCTTGGCTTCCTCACCTGGTGTCACAGACCAGGTCTAGACTTGTTCCAGGCACCAAACAGTGACTGGGACCAAACAGGTGTGCTGTCATCAGCTTCTAAAACAGCTCCCAAATACATGCCCCTCCTGGCATCCCAGCCCTTGAGGAAATCTTCCCTTTCCTGTGGTTAGAACTAGTGATCTGTCCCCAATGAAGAGAATTGGTAGTTTGAATGGATGTCACTTCTAGATTAGATCACAAAAACTTGCCTATTTCTGTTACCCAAGAGACAAAAAAATCACAAGTATCAAGGAGGATGCAGGAGAAAGGAACCCTGGTGCCACACCAATGGGCATGTAAACTGGTGTAACCACTATGGAAAGCTGTATGGAGATTCCTCAAAAAAACTAAAAATAGAAGTTCCATATGATCCAGTTATCCCACTTCTGGGTATTTTCCTAAAGAATACAAAAACACTAATTCAAAGAGAAACATGTGCCCACCATATTTATTGCAGCGCTGTTGAAACACCCACAAGTTAAAAACAACCTAAGTGGCCATCGATAGACAACAGAATAAAGAAGATGCATGGGAGACTACTCAGATATAGGAGAAAACATGAGATTCTGCCATTTGCAGCAACATGAATGGAGGGTAATACATTATAGAAAACAAAATCAGACAGAGAAAGACCAGCACATTATGATTTCATTCAGAATATATGGAGAAGCCAAGCAAGGAAATGAACTAAAGACAAAAGCAGCCGCCTTTCATAAGAGCAAATTAGGGCCTCCCAAAAGGAAGGGGGAAGTGGAGTAAAATCAGGTTCATTGTATGGTGAAGGAAGGAACTGATGATAAACTTCACGCCGTATGGTTTTTACAGCTGGAACTTCCTTTTGAAAATTCGTGGGTATCTTTTAAGGGTCAGTCACTGAGCCAGTGACAGGTGATGCCAGTGCTGGACCCCTGCTCTTGACACTGTGACCAAGAGCAACACACAAAACCTATAGAGAGAAAGTGAATGTTGTCAGTCGCCTGGTGTCTAACACATGTCTAGATAGCTTCTGAGGCCACACCCAAGACGTAGCTTGTATGACCGTGAAAGCCTTTGGAAGGGGGAAGAAAGTTATACAAGCAAAGAGAAGTCGGCCTTCTTGTTGCTGGCAAAGGCGACAGTTGAAGGACCAAGTCTCAAGTGCCTTATGAAAGTCTGGTATCCATGGCCAGGAGTTTGGAGTTGAGCCCAGAAGCAGCGATAACCATTGAAAGGGTGTGAACAGGCAGCCCTGAGGAGTGGCCGGGAATCCACAGCCTGGGGAGGCTCCTGTAGTGCCAACCAGCAAGCCTGGAGCTGTGCCAGGTGTGGCAGAAGGGAGCGGCAGTCAGGGACGTGCCCAGGGAAGATGAACCAGCTGCTCTCACACAACCACACAAAAGGGGCGATGCGTTTTAGCAACAGGGTTTCGGCAAAGGGCAGGTCAGCTCACTCTGCTCGTTCTGCAAGAGGAGAGGCAGCAGTGTCTGCTGTGCCCTGCATTTTCAGGCAGGGCTCCATTGGCCCGGGAGATGGGTGGCTCCCCGAGGTGTGGGAGGGTGCCAGGTGGCATGGCTCCAGCTCCCTCCTCCTACTTGTACCAGAGAAGCTCCAACCTTCACCCACTTTATAAATCTGGATTCTGTGTAAGGATTTAGGTGGGGAAAGGAGGAGGAGAGTGTGCTGCAACTCTGCTGAAATTCTCATGTCCAGGTAAAATCAGTGAGTAGCGTGGTCTTCCACAGCAGGTGACTGGGGAGTCACGGGGGTGGGGCACAAGGTCAGTCCTTGGAGTCATGATCGGCCACCAGAGAACTATCCACATGCACAGTCCTGCTCTTCAGAGATCCTCATTCATGGGGGTAAACTCTGGCCATCTGCCTTTGTGTCCTTTCAAGTGAACACCACACAACAAGCCCCCAACAGGAGACCTGCCTTGCACTAGAACAGGGATATTTTGAGGCCAGCACCCTTCCTTCGTCACTACTGGAGAAGTTCTTATGCCCCTCAAGGACTAGGAAATACCAGAGGGACGGAGGGACCTCCCCCTGCAGAAGTCCTGGGGCTGACGCCAGCTGTCCCCTCGCCAGGCCTCCCTGTAGGTACAGAGATAAGTGCAGAGCTCACACATTGTGGATGAACCACCCACCCAGCCAGCAGCTGGTGACAAGTTATCTCAAGAAAGGAAAAGACATGAGATAAAAGATGATTCTGACTTCAGGAGTCTGTCTATCATATTGCTAACGATATGGTAGCTGAGCTCATTTAGCTGGACAAGCTGAGAAGTCCTGGGAAGAATTCAATGGAAGGATTACTTACTAAACAGCCACACGAGATCTAGGAGGAAGTCATGTTAAGGGAGGTCCCATGGTCCCCACCCCCATGTACAGGCCACTGCCTTGGACTAGCTACTGGGAGCTGGGGGGGTGGGGGGAGCTGAGTGGCCCAGGGAAGCTCTGACACAGAAGGCAGGTGGACTCCTGCCTCTCTTGCACCCAGGGACTCTTGGGGAAAGGCACCAGGAGGAAAGAACTGTAGGACTCAGAAGAGACAGCTGTCCTTGGCAGAGACAATGGCAGCCATTATCTTGATTTATACTTTTCTTTTGTGCCTTTTGCCCCAGCTTTCTGGGGCCTGCCTTGTCCCCCTCTTACTCTTCCCCCCTAGAGTGTGAGGTAGACTTTTGGTAAACTTTGGGCTCAGAGGCCCTGCTTTAGGCTGACCACGTTTCGCTGATCATTTTCCCATGTGGGGATGGGTAACTTGGAGTGCTTTGTTGGAAAACTATTAGTAGGAATGCTTTCTCATCTCTTCCCTCTCTATACATATTAATTCTATTAAAGATGGTTCACACTAAGAGTGTGAACTCTAAGAGTCTTCCTTCAATGTCTTCATGTAATGGACGGCAATCTCCTTCGAGCCTGCAGCCCGTAAGGTCTGAGGTGCCCGGCTACCTCTGGATCATGTGCTAACAGCCATACCTCAGACCTGAAACTTAGTCTGAAAAAATACATTTTTGAGCACAAAGAAATACTCAACTTACGGAAATTTTAAACTAAGGCGCACTGTGTATGGTACATATTGCATTTGAAGATCTTTCTCTTCAGGTCAGTTCCCTGTCTTTGAGAGAGAGGAGGGGAACGAGAGAGATGGTTTTTCAGTAAATTGGGTCCACAAAGCTGGCTGTGAGAAGAGTTTTCAACTCCCAAGAACCTCAGGTAAGGCCAGCTCCCCACAGAAATGGGGGCTTACTGCCTATTTGGTCAGGAAAGCCCTGCTCGCAGAAGGCTGGCTGACTTCAGAAAGAGAAAGAAAGGGAAAGGGAATGCACATGGGCACTTTTCCATCTCATGCAAGTCACTTCCAAACACTTACATCTTCATTGTTTTCCTCATTCAAATGTCTGTCACAAAATCTCTAACTTTCACATCAGAAAAAGGGGGAACAGCATTTCACTGCTTTCTTTGATAGCTCCAATTCATTTTCATTTCCTTGCACAGCTCCAAGGACGCATTCATCTTTAGATGTGGGTATTATGACAGAGAAGAATAGGGCAGATTAGAGTCTAGAAACAAAAGGTGAGTGCTAGCTAATCATCTCCAAATTAACTATTGGTAGAAAGTTTTAGAAGAGTTACTTTGGGATTATGAAATAAAATTTCCCCTGTGTCACAGGCTCACCCAATCCTAGGGTGGTGGCTCTGGAAGAGAGCAGAACATATCTGTGCCTATTTCTTTCTTCCACCCCCTCCCCCAGTACAGTCTCCACAGGGTGCCCCAGTAACCTGGGAGGGGCCCAGGTGCCACTGCCTGCCTCCGAGCCCCAGCCCTGTGCTTTGTTCCAGTTCTGTCCTCTGCAGAACTGCAAAGGCTCTTCAGTGGACGAAGAAGCAGCAGGCAGGGTGGCTTGTGCAGCCTGGGCCCCCCCGCCTGGACGCCTAGTGACCCCGAGAGCAGTGAGCTCAGCCAGTGGCAGTGGAACTACCTCCGTGACCCCAGCCCAGGACACGTGCCCCATCCTAACAGGGCCAGCAGGCCTCTGCTACAGCCACACTACGTGCAAGACATGGGCCACGAGGCAACTGAAGGAGCAAAGCCAAGGCTTGCAGAAGCAGACTCCGACGCAGACTGAACCAGGCGAGGACGGCCGAGGCCAGTGGGAGCAGAAGCAAAGTACCCAAAAGGGAAAAGCCGCCGTAGAGATAAAGCAAGAAGTGATTCTCCGAGGGTAGTGGCTCAATGAGTCTAGGGGAACCCCATCATTGGTTTGGGGGTGGTTTTAAGCCTCCAAGGGGATCCGTGGTGATCCCTTAGGAGAGGGATCTGACGGTCAGCACTTCATCCTATGACTTCTGATGTTTATTTTAAAGTAAGCCTTGGGAATTTGGCTCTGCCTCATGAAAGGCTGCAGAAGCTGACTACAGAACTGTGTGCTCAGCAGATCGATGCATGATTATTACACAGTGGGTTCTCTGTTCACAGTTGAGAGAAAACTGGTTTGAGGACTGAAGGCACAAACAGTAGGTGCTGGTGAGGGAAGCCTTTTGAAGATCTATTGTTATTTATTTATGCATACAAGAACTGGGGTATAGGCCACTGGTGCAGGGAGGAGGGTGAGAGGATTCACCAGAGACAGAGTGGGGAGCAGAACAGCAGATCGACTGAAACACACTGCTGAGGGGAGCAGCGGGAGTGGCAGGAGAGGTCTGCTGCACCAGGGTCCTCTCCCTGGCCTGGGATAGAACGTTTATTGCAGTGGCTGCGGGTAGCTTCATAGTGGTTAGACGTAACACCTTGTGCCACCAGGGAGTCCCAACTCCTTTTGATATCTGCTAACACTGTCACCTTTGGGGAACTGGAAGTCACTGGATTCAGCTTCCTGCCTGGTGCAGCAGCTTCCCACAGTGCTGAGCAGCGCCTGGGGTAAGGGGGTCCCTGGGAGACCAGAGCAAGGACGGGTCCCAATTGGCAGGGTGTCTTTATATTGAAGGTCATCTATATTCCCCGTACCACCAACACAAGAATTCCGATGTGTCTGTAAAAGGCAGCGCTGGGGTGGAATCCTTACATCCTATCCCAAATGACTGCTTTCCAAAGAGAGGAGACTGGAGGCTTCCAGAGGTGAACATTTTCCAGTGGGTCGATCCTTAAGACAGACTGAATTTTATGAGAAGCATGATGAAGAATCACCAAACCTGGATTTCTTTTTGTTTCCCTTTTGAAAATTAAGGTAATGTTTGCCTATCTTTAGCCTTACAGCATCTGTCTTACTTTGCACACTTTATCAAGTATCAAGAATAGTGGCTTCCTGCTCACAGTGACAAACTTTTTCAGGATCTTAGAATCAGGATTGGTCAGGATTAGAAGACTTGTAATTAAAAATAAATAACCTCTTTTTAATTTCAGAGTTGAATTAATTCTACTATGTACTACATTCTTTCCGACTTGAAAATTATTTTCGTACAACTGAATTGCATAAACCTGAATGCATTTAACAAGCAATTCTATGTGCCTAGAATCCCAGAAAATTCACAGGCAGTTTCTAGGCACCTCAGTCCTTGGGATCTCCCTTGGCTCTGGAATGACCACACCACTGTACCCCTTGTACCTCAACACTGGGGATGGCAGGTGATTCCTCCAGTGAGGACCTCACCAACGAGCTTGGCGCAGCTTCTGTGGTGCAGGCTGCCTGGTGTCACTACACAGAGACCAGCTGAAGCAGGGGAGGGGGCGGTGGTGTGGACAGTGGTCAGATCTGTAACGGGACCATGGCCTCCAAGACAGAGAACACCACAGTAATGGCTGTAGTCCTTGCTTGCGGTGCTCCTTTGCCACCCAAGCATGTCTGCACCTGAGTGATAAGACCTTGGCGGAGCGGTCATGATGGGGAGGACAGCCCTGCAGCTGGCGCTGCGTCCTGACACTGCTCAGGGGCTTCTATAAACTGCAGGAATTTCCTGACTGTACAATGGAAGTCACTTCCGGTACAGTTCATTTCAAAGGACGCTCACAGTCATTTCTATGAAAATACGATTGTGAGAATAGCAGAGGCTTAGGAAGGGAAACGGTCCCTTGTGGCTCTAGAGGAAATGGCATTTCACTGAGCTTTTGAATGGCAGCACCTTCTCCAGAAACCTCAGTCATTTCAGGAGTCTGAATGGACTGAATGGCAGCTGGACAGACCACAGATGAGCACGCTTCTCATTTTCTCCATATTGTGCCAGTGGTGGAGCCTCCCCCACCCAACTTGTTCACACAGACCTATCTGGCTAGAAGCACAGCGTCCCGCAAGCCAGCGTCCCATAGGCACAGGGATGAGAGGAAGCTCAGAGGTGAGACGCAGGTTCTGATCCTGGGCCTTTCGAACTTAAATTCAAAGGATAAAGGTGTGCATTTTCAGTCTCCGTGGGTGTCTGGTGTCTTGTGTCTGGGGTTGAGGGGCTCATCACCAGGTGTATTTGTGAATAAGACAAATACTCAAGGCTCCTCCGGAGCCCCCACTCCTAGGACCCCCCACCCCCATTCTGCTCAGTGGGCACTCAGATGGTCCCACTCCTATCTTCCTTGGCCACACCTCCCCACTCACTGGCTGGACTTCTGTGTTCTCTGAGTCACACCTCTGTGCTAGGGTGGGGGTGAGAGGGGAGCACACGTTCACGTCCATGCCTAGGGGACTTGTGAGTAGCACAGGAGACAGAGTGGAAGCAAGGACACTGCTGTTCTCCCTCCTGCTTCCTTCCCTCTTGGCTTTGGGATGCCCTATGTCCCACCCCAACCGACACCCCACATGCTCACCTGGCGACTCTCCCTGCTGCCCATGAGGCAGGACAGAAGCCAGTCTGGTTCACCTACTGCAGCTTCTGAGCCTTGAATGGTCTGGTTTTTCGGCATGGGAGTTCCATGTGCCTACCCAGGCCCAGTAAAGTGCACCTGCTTCCCTGTCTCAAGGAAGCCAGACCTGTTCAAAGCCTGTGGGAACCCCGCTGAGGCGAGATGGGACAGTTTCTTCAGATCTTCTAATAGGGAGGCCCAATCCAATGACCTCCCTTTTCAGTGAAAATAAAAAGGGTTTTCTATGCAACATAAAGAGGTGCTCCTTTCAGAGGCACATAATTTAGCCCATATTCTGAAGAATGAGAGATATCAATTGTGAAATATCCAACAGAAATGGAAAAGTTCAAGATGAAAGAGAAAAGGTATTCATATATTCGAAGGAGTTCGTGTGCAAGGTTACAGTTCACAAAGGACAGATGTTTTATTATTGTTGCAGATATCAGAGTTCTAAATTGCTGGAAAGTCCACATTCACACTCAGCAATACACACAAATGCCCAGGCAGCATCTCTAATGGCAATTTTTATAAATGGCATTAAGTTCTGAGACACCCCAATAAAAGAGGACATGTAAGTTTAAAACGCACTGGCTTTATATTTGCACTGTGTCTGTCTAAGCAGAGATTCTAGTAACCTCCAGATGGATGGCCTTTAGGACGAGGCATGAGGGTCCTAAGCCTTAGCTCCATCAGACATTAGTTTGCGTGATACTGTCAATGACTCCTGGATTATTGTCAGGATTCAATTCTTAAAACAACAGAAGGGCTATGTAAGTATTAGCTAATATTATTCAAGCCAGATAACTGGCTCTAATAACAAGATATACCCTAAAGGAAAGAGAAGGTATATGGCTATATAGCATGTGTATGTATTTGCACATAGAAATATACTAGTGAGTGTATGTCATTCATCTGACAAACACTGATCAGGGCATCTGAACTGGCAACTAGATGTGGGTATTGGCCTCAAGGGCACCTGCTATAACAGAGGCATCTCCATAAAAAGGGGAGACTCCACATTTCCCACCCCACCTAATCAAGGGTAAAGCTGGGTGGCCAGATAATGCTATATAACACAGGAGGTATCCCTAATTAAACTGTGCCCTCAATTAATAGTAATGTATCAATACATCTTTCATCAATCATAATATGCGTACCACACTGTCGCATGATATTAATTTTAGGAGGCGTGTGTGTGTGTGTGTGTGAAGAGATAGGGGAATTCTATGATTGCTGTCCAGTTTTTCTGTAAATTTGAAATTATGCTATGAGAAATAAGTTAGAAAGAGAGAGGCAAATACTGTAAGACCTTACATGTGGAATTTTAGCAAACCTAAATCCTAGAAATAGAGAGTATATTGGTGGTTACAGGGGAGCAAGGCGGGGGTGGTTGATGGAAAGGGGAAAGGTGACAAAGGGAACAAACTTCCAGTTATAAGATGATGCACGCCTGAAAATTATCGTTAACAGCCTGTATTGTGTACTTGAAAGCTGCAAATTACTGTAAGGGGGCCCAAAATATGCTGTTGACAAAAGACTGATTTAACAGGAGAGCCTCAGAAGGCTGGCAGGAGGTGCTTTGTTATATGTATGTAAACTTCTCTGTGTAAGGGCCTCTCCCAAGATGACCTAATCTCCTTATCGCTTTTTAACGGAGAAGGCAGAACTTAATTCTGCATAGCTTTCTCCACTGAGTCTCCCACTGGTTAACTAACTCCCTAACTGATCTCCCCTTAACTAGCTTCCCCAAACCCCCAAAGTACTTCTGTTTTAGCTAAACATCTGAAGCTATGCAGAGGAGTTACCCAGTCATGCTGGGTCTTTCCCATACACACAGGAGGTGGAGCTGTTATTATTATTACTACTTTTACTTTTTCTCTTACTGAGATGTCTGGTATTTGAGTATTTGCCAGACTAGAAGAACTCAGAGAGGTAAAGGATGGTCTCCCTTATACTCTGACATCACTAAGAGAGTAAACCTTTCTCACTGCCCACACACAAATGGTAGCCATGTAAGGTGATGGATGTGATAACTGACTTTATAGTGGGGATCATTTCTCAATATATACCTATATCATTCATCCCACTGTATACCTTCACCTTAGATAATGTTCTATGTTTATTTTGTCTATAAACCTGGGAGAAAATTTAAATATCTCTGATGAAGTCTACTTAATAATCTTCTAAAGGAAAAGCGATCCTAACAGCAGACTTGCCCTGAGTCCTTTTCATCTCCTCTTCCAGATTAGAGTTGCAGCTCTATAGCTGTGTTTCCCTATTGACTACAGAAACTCCACGGGAAGCAGGTAGCAGCACTGTTCTGGGATCCCCATTGTCATGAGATGTGCCTCACTCATCACAAATGAGTGGAAGAGGGCACCATCGTCTCCACTGTGATCTAGTAAAGACCGATGAGTCGGGGCCAACGGCATAGAATAGATATCAAAGCAATAGTTGTCTTTGTTCCTTTTCTAAAAGGTGGCTTCAAGTGAACAGTCTCAGAAATAAACTTAAAAGCCCCCCTCTGTGAAGTTTCCAAGGTCCTGGAACAAATCACCACCATTTCTATGAGGAACCCTGCACACTGAGATGCACTGCATGACAAAGACAAAGGATGTGATAAAAGCTTTGTAAAAGAAGAGTCTTTTCCACCCATGGAACCATGTCTAATCTCCTTAATAGTTACAAAAAGCATAAACAAGACAATGAAAATCAATCTGTTTAGCAACTGAAATGCAACATCATTTTTATTCAGCAGGGAGAATGTCTGAGACTGAGTCTTCAGTATCATTGTATCAATATAAGAAGCATAAAAATGGGAGGGAGGGAAGGAGGAAGAAGAAATTGTTATTATTCTATTTTATCTTATCGATAGTTTTAAATGAATAGAGGTAAAGCCAACATTTATCAAGTTTTAGCTTTATGGTGAAAAGACTAAAATAAATTTGCATTCTTAAATCCTGCACATGTCTCTAGATTGTGTCTTTTATCTATAATAAATTCTTTAATCTGACTGCTTTTGTTTTCTCATATTCTTTTTATTATTTCTGCCGACAAACCCCAATTCCCACTGACGCAGTCATTTTTCTACTTTTAAATCGCTTGCAGTTTTCATGAAGTCCAGTTTGAAGCACTTTGCATTCTTCTGAAACCGTGGAGTGGTATTTCATAGACAGGAAAATAGTTTATATGATGTATTCAATGGTGTGAGAAGAAGCCCTTTATCATTCTGACTTCCAAGCTAAGTGTTTAGAGGGCAAAGGTTAGAAACACTCATATTTCAAGAAGCAGCTAAGCACAGAGGATATCCACAGCAGGAAAGCTAAACCATATATGATAACGGTGAACACTTATCTTTGTACATTTGCCCAGCCCCAGAGGGGTCACAACACTAAGAGCAAGTCCATTATGTGAACTAAGGGTGATTATGATGTGACAATGTAGGTGCATCCATTGTAACGAGTGTACCTCTCCAATGGAGATGTTCATAATGGGAACAGGGTTTGTATGGGCAATCTCTCTACCTTCCTCTCAAATTTTCTGTGCACTAAAACTGCCCCAAAAATGCTGTCCTGTAAAAAAATTTAAATTAAAAATAAAGAAATGATTTAGAAGTTCCTGCCACTAAAGACTTTGAGGCCTACCTTGATGCTGCTGGATATTCTCTCCTCTGGTTATTTGGAATGTTCAAGATATTCAGGGGAACTGCTTTTAATGAGGGGTTAACTGAAAAAGTCCAATCCCTGTTGTTAAAACTCTACCACCAACAACTTATTGAATCTGCCTTGGTACTCATCTCTGGTGAAGGAGGTATTATCATACCTCGGACACTTACCCCTTGATGGAGGGTCAGAGCTAATGATTTTATTTATTTAATATCTTTTATTGAATTAACATAGCATTATAGAATAATTCAGGTGTGCATCATTACAAATCAACATCTACGTGAACTCCACCATGTTCACAACTACAAATGCAGTTCTATTATTCACCATACAAAGGACCCCTTTACCCAAATTATACACCTGGTAATCATAAATTGGACTAGAGTTAAAGATTTTTTTTTGTTTCAATTAGTTCATATGTCTTTTTGGTTTCTTTCAAAACCACAAATGAGTAAGATCTACTTGCTTTTCTTTCTCCACCTGATTTGCTTCACTAAGCATTAATACCCTTTAGGTTCATCCATAATGTTGAAAAGGTCAGGATTTCATCATTTTTATAGCTGAGTAGTATTCCATTGCTTAATCAGGTCTACCTCATGCAATTTACTTCTCTTTAAAAGAGAGAAAGGAGATCTGGTAGACATCTTGTAGGATCTCAACAAATTTCATGAAATATGACCCGTATATATCTCAGAGGGAAGTGAGTTTGTGTGCTTCCCGAACATCAGAATCAGTAGGACAAACCTCAAGAGGAAGGCTAACTCTTCATCGAGACTTCAAAGCCTCAGCCCCCAGCAGATCTGGGCTTGCTCTCAGAGCACCCAAGCCCTGGCACTGGAATAGCATCTTGGCCCTCATCCCCCCTTAAGTCACACTGTTGTCCTTCCTTGGTCCACTTTTCCACACTGCTCACGTGGCAAACTCCTGCCTGTGTACCAAGTTTCAGATGGAAAAAACCTCATGAGACAACCTATCCCAGAGGCTGTTGTCATTAGCAGTCCCTGTCACCTAAGAGACTGTCACTTTCTCAGCATCCTCCTCTGCAACTGAGGACTTCCTGGCAGAAATCCCCATCAATTCTAAAGCAGAGCTTAACTGGACACAAAATAGATCTCAAAAGTTACTGTAGTTCATAAAATCCCCAGATAAACAAACGCAAGCACCTGTTTCCAAAATAAATTCGTTACTATATGTCTATAGAGACACTTCTTTTTTGGTGTGAGACATAAATTAGTGTTAGACATAAAGGTGTGAAATCAAGTGTTATGCAACAGAAAGGGAGAAAAATGAAACTCCAGAATAAGAAACAAATAAACTGGCAGCCAGCAAGTGAGTATTCTCTTTATGCCATCAACTTTATAGTCATTTATCAGGAGAAAGAAATGTTGCATTTACCATTTACATTTTGCATTCCATAGCCCATCAGTGGCATAAAGTGAATTCTCTGTAATCCATTTCACCTCTTTTTCCAGTGCCCTATCTTTGGTTTATAAGGATTTTTTTAAAAAGTGTATTACCCATAAAAATAATTTTACCCTTACATGGAACCTTTATGAGAAAAAAAATGAATGAACACTTTATAAATCTGGCAATGAAAAGAAACAATTGTGCTACTGATCCGGCAGGTGGCAGGGACAGGGGTCGGGTTATTTCCATTTGTACAACACTGCAGTGAAAGGAGAATTTGGCAATCCTCACCCTCAGCATCACGCATCCCCCAAACCCAGAAGCTAACGTGCAGTAGGGAGCACAAAGAATGCCCCAGGTATGGGGCCTCCTGACACCAACATGGGGTCTGCAATGCAAGTGCCTGTCTAGGTTGACTACCCGCCCCACTAGGGAGACAGCTGTCATCTGCTGCCCCCGATGGTTCATGTCACGTCAGGGCATCCATCCCACCAACATGCCAACACTTGCCTAATAACCACACGCAAAAATAACAGGGCGCACTTTCTCTCACAACGCAAACAATTACTTCTAGAAATATTCCACCTTGGAAATATAACTTTTTCATCCCATACTTTCTCCTACTAAAAATAAAAATGCCAAGGCATAACCAGGGTAATTTCACGTCCTTTCTCAAGAAACACAGTAAAGCAGACCTCTTTGAGATCGACAAAAGGTACTAACAGTCAAAAAGTTGTCATTTACATTCTTCCTTAGGGTTCCAATACAGCCAACAACTGCATAATTGCAAATAATCTCATCTGAAGGCTACAGGCAGTAAATATTAATATGAGCATGCCGATGGGGGTTGTTAAAGACTTTTAATCATTAGAACAATGTCTCACTCCTAGTGTCTTATTCTAACTCTTGATATTTTTGCCATGTTCAGCATACAAACTACCAATAAATGCTGCAGATTTAAGATGTCAATTATGAGTCTCAAACCTGCATGATAAATCACAAGCAGAAATCCACAAGGAGAATGCAAACAAGAACCGATCTATGTAAAGGCTGTCAGATCAGAAAAAAAAATGGTTTCTTACCATGTTGATTGATGACACAGGGCCAATGCTGTTAACATAGATATCGACATCAATTACAGTTGGTTTTACTGTGGAGAAAAATACATGTATGTTAATACGCTGCTGGAGAGACAAAGAAAAGCATTATTCAACGTTGAATGACTCATGCACTAACACCTCAAAGATTTATTGGAAAGAGGTAGATTTTTCTTGGGATTTGCCTTGTAGTGTTAATCCAAACCTTGCCTGTTTGCCTTTTTAAAGTTTTTAAAGAATGAGAGATTCTTCCTTGTATTTAATAAGTACCAGGAAAATAGCACATTTATATATTGCAAGTTGCCAATGACAGATGACTACAAAGATGCCTTACACCATAAGTTAACCTGATTATACTGCAAAAACGATAAGATAAAATATAAGAGGCTGCATAAGTAATTTAATGTCAATGTTCTGCTATAAAGATAAACCCAACTGATGGGAAATATCAGACATGGGCTCACATTGCTTGTCCGTGGCTGCCAAGCTATTGTTCTGAAGCAAAGCAACTCAGAACAAAGAATTAGAGAGTGGATACATCCAAGGAGAATAAGAAATATTGTTTATTGTTGCTACCGTGACTTCAAGAAACAGATATTTTTCACAGATTTAAACTCCTATACCTCCCAAAAGTAAACATTTGAGTAAGTCAAAGAGTTGTAGTTTCAACTATGAGGACATAAAATCTATACAAATGGAAATTGTAACTTCTACATTGTACATAGGTGGTAAAATGGACTCATTAGCCTGAAAGAAAGCCAGTTCTCTTTCAATGTCAGCAACAGAACTGAGAGAGACTGGTAATCAGATTGCCAACGAGGTCACCTCTGAGCCTTGGGCAAATGTCCTTTGAAAGGGAGGCGGCCCCCTGAAGGCAGCATCCAGGTGAGAAAGGACAGAACAGCATCAACTTAATAATCTTGCCCAGGAAGAACGGGAATAAAACTTTGTAACCACTGGATATGAAATGGATTGTTTCTAAGGAAACAAGAGTGTATGTATCTGCAATTATTTCAATGAGCTTCCTTCAGTTTTGCTAAATAGCTAATCACTCAAAAATGAACTTTTGCGTTGTGCTTTTGGAATGATTTGTGGTACTTCTGAGCTCACTGTCCCTTGTGATTAAGTACCCAGCAATCTGTAGCCTGTCCCATGTTTCTCTCAGCCCTCCAAGAAAATGAAAACAATGATTATACACTTGAGCCAACTCCCCTAACATCTGTCAGCACAATCAAGTCATGTTAGTCTCAAAGAGCTAGGTATTGGAATTTTGGAATACACCCCAAGACAATTCTAGATATGTACTGGGCATACAGTACTCAAATGTCATAAAAATAATAATATTCATTTTACATTAAGCCTTGGACTGACCACTATGAATACCTAAGTAGCATATTTCTTCAACTTAATTGGTTCAATAAATGCCCTATCTCCAAACACTACATAATCTTTGGTGATGTCACACAAAAGGCTCTGTAAGACCATCAATTGAGAACCTACTTTTAGCAAGAGATTTTTCTGGTTGTTTCAAGAAGTTTATTAGACTTCAGACCTACAGAGCTTTCTTTCAATCTCATCAAATAAAGTGAACTTGTAGACATAAAGCTTCAAAACTTGACGTAGGGAGTGTCCAATGAATATTAAGGTGCAATAGTGTAATAAAGGTTTATAGAGATAAAAGTTTGGAATGTAAACACATCCATTTGTATGCATGTGCACAAAAGCTGGGAAATTTTACTCGTTTAAGTCAATGTTATTTTAAGGAGAATCATGCTAAAATTCAGGAAATCAACTCTGATAACGATACCCAGAAAAGAGAATGCCCACAGGCAGGTCAAAGTTTATAACTCAAAGACTTGAAGCCCACAGCTAATATTGTACTCCATGGAGAAAAACTGGAACAAGACAGGATGTATGTATTCACTGCTTGTATTCAGAACAGTACTGCAAGTCCTCGCTGGAGCATTCAAACATGACAAAGGAATAAGAGGCGCCCGAACTACAATGAAAGAAGTAGAACCATCATTATTTGCTGATGATATCATCTTAAGTAGAGAAAATTCCAAAGAGTCAACCAAAAGAACGGTTGGAACTAATCAACAATTCCATTGAAGTTTCAGGATATAAAACCAACATATGGTAATCCCTTTACAATAATGATGAAACATCTGAAAAAGAAAACTAGGGGGAAAAGGCTATCTCATTCACAATAGCATTAAAAAGCAATAAAATAGGAAAAATTTGACCAAGGAAGTGAAACCTGTACAATAAAAACATGCAGTTTTTATAAAAAGATGTAGTTTTTATAAAGATATGTGGTTTATTATTATTTATTGTTTTTATTTTAAAATCATGTAGTTTTTACAAAAACCTGCAGTTTTTAGTGAACATATTCAGGGAGCATCCTTGACTGCTGGTAGGGGCGGCCATCGGAGAGCAGGGTCTGTGTGTGTCACCTTCACCCCTTCCCGTAGCATCTGGCCCGGTTCTTAGCATGCAGGATGTAGTCACTGAGGAGTACATTACTGTGCGTCCTAAAAACTGTGGTTTTAAATTATTGTGTTTACTTGTAGTTTACTTGTTAAGTATTCACACAAGATTGCAAATGTAAACAAAAAAGAATGACTTTTAAATGTTCCCCACAACTGCTGACCACTACAGGCTGATCCAATAGTTAAGTGGGCAAAGAACTGATACGAGATCATCCAAGACAAGGATACTCGTGAAAATAGGCAACTGTTGGGCCTCCCTGGTGGCGCAGTGGGTTAAGCAACGCACTACGAAGCAAACCGCAGTTACTGCAGCACAAGTTCTATCCCTGCTGCCGGCCAGGGAGGGGACCCACATGGTGCAGCAGACCTCTCCTGCTGTGCCCGCTGCTCCCCTCAGCAGTGTACTTCNNNTGATCTGCCTGTTCTGCTCCCCGCTCTCTGTGGTGAATCCTCTCACCCCCCCACACCTCTAGCCTGTACCCCAGTGCTTGTATGCATAAATAAATAAATCTTAAAAAAAAAAAAAAGAAAATAGGCAACTGTTACATATGAAATCATACTAACTCCCTGGAAGAGGAAAAAGTTGACAGTGACATGGAAGAACAAATGAAATAGTTCATATTAATTGATAAACAGAAGCAATAGATAATGCCAGAACTAGAAGAGACGAGATATCAGAAGAGCTGGACTTTGGCACCAGTGACTGTTGACAGGAAGGAAACTGTGGAGTAGAGGAAGGGTTCAGCTCTCAGAGGTGACCAGGGATGGCAATCCTCAGTGAGGTGGCTCCATCAGCAGCAGCAGGAAGGAGGAATGGAGAAACCAAGGAACATGTAGCTGAAACCAAGGAACATGTAGGCAACTCAGGGGAGCACACTGCTGCTGGGCAGTTCCGTAATCCTGAAGTTACTGCCCCTTGGTGCCCCAGGACCCTTACATTTCAGAGGTGTTGATAATAGAACCTGACTCAGGATGGGGTGGAAGGGCTGCTAGACTGCTGTGAAGTCAACAGCAGGTGCTCATTTAGAGCTATGGGTGTTTTGGGCCCCTGAGTTAGCCACAAAAAAGGATGACAAAAGCTGGAGTTAGTGGCTTTCAGATAATAGATATAAGTCATAATGGCCACTTAAACTTCAATTTTTTCATGAAAATTTCAATGCAATGAAAGAAATATTTATATATCAAGAACTGAATAGAAAAAAGAGGAACAAATAACACCAACTCTCATGACTGTGAGGGTTAAAGAAGAAGGATCTTCCAGTGGTCAGGCACCACCTTTCTAGTCTGCCCTGCCTTTGGGGAAAGGGGAGGGGTGACTAAGCTGCTGGACAACCCCCTGCAGCTTAGAGCCTCTTTCCTTTACCTTTACCTGAACCAAGAGCCCCACTGGGCAGGATGATGCATTGAGTTTACCATTGCTCCATTCCACTGCCAACTTGCCTTTAAGCACCGCCTTCCCCACTTCTGCTGATGCTCACTTAACATTTCTTAAATGGCACTATAATTAGTACATTTCATTTACTCAGTATGTTATACCATTTACATTGCCATTTTATACATAGGAAGTTAAAATGTAAGTGAGATCACTTACCCTAGATTCTGCAGCCTCCCCCAGAGCAAAATACCAGGTAGACACCACTTTGGTAAAGAGACTAAAAGGAATTCTAGGGAATTACTTCAGTGGGAGTTCAGGATTGCCATCATCATCCTCACCAACATCAATGCAAATGATTAGCCCAGACACTTACTAAAATGCAAGTACTCTTTCTCTGAGGTTTATATTAAGCCCATCCATACTCTCTTAGTAGAAATGTGTTGTCTAATGTGTTTCTCTTGCTTGGAGTATGCTAGGTTACAGGGTGGATAGAAGGAACTGGATAAGAGGGATATAAAATTATTTGATTCTTGATTAATCTAACAGTTTTTCCAAGAACCCAGATGCAAAACATTTGTCACAACTTAGTGAGGTTGTGATAAAGTCTCATTTATCACAACTTGAGGTGATAAAGTCCCATTTCTGCTCAGTTAGGCTTTCTCTCAGTCCAATTGAATTGGTTCAGACATTAGATTATAGGATCTTTAACAAATCATATCTGCACTAATCTGAGGACTCTGACTGTCAATGACAAAGCCTTCATTTCTTTCTCAATCATCCTTTTCAGTATGTGATCTCAAGAAGACCAACGATGGTTGACAAAGACCAAGATAAACTTATCAAAGGTTGACTGTGGATCCCACTTGAAAGTAAGGCAGAAGGTAAACACTTACTACTAAAGTAGACAGCTTGAGAATTCAAATTCTCAAAAGGATGGAAAGGGCAGTGGAGTTAAAGTCTAGAACCAAAAATCCTTTGAGTTCTGACAGGTAGGTGCTCAAAACTCACACTTCAATTTCTATATCTGAAAGAATTCTGTGGTAAGAACATATGAGAATAGAGAGAGGCATCGGTGAAGTCTCATAATTTTACATATCTGACTCTGAAATAGCTATATGACCTTATGAAAGTAATTTAAATTTCTTGCAGCTCATTTTCTCCATCTGCAAATTGAATGTTTGAAGTAAGTTTCTTTCCAACCATGAACTCTATTAACTATAATAGGAAAGATAAATTTTAACAACTCCCATCATGATCGTTCCTTCTCTTTCTACTGTCTGACTGGGAATATCAGGCTGCATTCACCAACAGAACTGTCATTCCATAGCAAATTTAAACCAACTATATTAAATCTTTAAACAACTAAGGTATTGAGAATGGTACGAATGGCCTATATTTGAAAGATATCATTAAAACTTAAAATTGGAAGAACAGGCTGCCCAGACCGCTGTCCCCCTCAGAGTGATCAACTTAACAATACACGGATCAATTTAAATTGTCTTTGTGAAAAATCCAAAAGCCAGTTATGATGTTCCTTCACTCCAGGCAAGCAGGAAGCAAACATCATGGAAGCCCAGTGAGAAAATTCATGCATTCAGCAGAGACTCTATCCCAGAACAGCATGACTTCCCAACAAGAGAAAACTCCCAGCCCTGGACTATGCTCTGGGGAAGGAAAGAGAAAAGTGGATATTTACTCAGTAACTTGATTTTTGGGGGGAATTGTCTTAGGCATCAGCTTTAGTCTTACCTGGATCTAACTTACAGGAAGGCAGCACCAGGTTGTGAGCTAATGAAAACTAAAATCACCAATGTGGTTTGGTCTAACAGCAAAGTCTGCAGTGCCACGATAGGACTTTAGAGGGGAGCTCCTGTACTGTGGCTTGCAACAGCAACAGAGAAGGCTCAGTCCAGTAGACAGACACCAGGGGAAGCTCCTGAATAGAGACCAGCAAACTTCTCTGATAAGATTACATGCCCAAGCACAAAAGGACTCATCCTCAGACGGCCTCAGAGACTGCAGGAAAATAGGTCAAAGTCCTCATGCTGTACAAAACTAGACATCAAAGACTAAGAGAAGTAGCCAATTTTTTCAAATGCCCAAGTCTCGCAGAAGATAATAAGGCATAAAAGAAACATGGTCCAACCAAAGGAACAAATTAAATCTCTAGAAGCTGACCCTAATGAAACATAAATATTTGACTTATTAGACAAAGAATTCAAAATAACCATATGATACACAGTGAATTAAGGGAGAGCACAGACAACTGAATAAAATCTGGAAAATGATGCTTGAACAAAATGAGCTTTCATAAAAGAGACAGAAATTAAGGGGGAGGGGGTTGGGAAACAAATTTTGGAAGTTGAAGAATATAATAACTAGGTTGAAAAATTCACTAGAGGGACTCAACATTAAATGGCCAACTGGAAGAAATAAACAATGAACTCTAAGACAGACATTCAAATAATAAAGATATTTCATACAAATATATAAAACAAACTGACAGAGTTAAAGGAAAAAACAGACAGCAACATAAATAGGACACATCAATATCTCACTTTCAGTGACGGATAGAACAACGGTCATAAGATCAAAGAAGGAGAGTGAGAATGTGATGACACTGTAGAATAACTGCATCTAACAGATATAAAGAAAATACTACACAGAGAAACAGAAGATTACTCATTCTTCTCTAATTCCAAGGAACATTCTTCAAGATAGACTATGTATAAGATCACTAAACAAGTTAAAGAAAAAAAGATAAGATTGAAACCATACATAGCAAGTATCTGCTCTGACTACAGTAGAATGAAATTAGAAATCAGAAACAGAAGGAAAACTGGAGAATCTATAAACAGGTGAAGATTAAACATCCCACCCTTAAATAAGAAAGGGTGAGAGAAGATAACACAAGAGAAGGTTAAAATAGCCTTTTTCCTTGGGAGTCAGATCTCAGCGCACCGTTGGGTTCCAGCTCCAAGGAACTGAAACTAAAGCACAAAAGGAAACTGAAAAAACTACAAACTGACTTGGCAACAGCTAAGCAAGAGGCTGCCATCACTGTCCTGGAACTCAATGAGAAGATAAAGACTCTCTATGAAGGAAAGCCAGCCCCTAGAGGACTTGAATATAAGAAAGAGAGTTGAGGGACCGGCAAGATGGCGGCAGAGTGAAGATGCTAGACTCATAGTGTCCAGATACACATAACAGGGAAAGCCAAAAAAGCAAAGAGAAAAGCCAGAAAACGGACTATCAGCTTACATATAGGAAACATCAGCCCAACGGAAGGCGACTACTACTGGAACTTGTACCCAGCTGCAGAGGAACAGTTATCAAGCAGAAATACCTAAAACACCAGGAAAAGAATTCAGAAATCATGCCCACCAGCACCAGCAGGACCGGGACACAACAGACTCTAACCTGAAGGTTAACAATGGGAAGAAAGAAAAATACCAATGACCAAACAGGTTCGCCCAAAAACAATACACTGCAGAAAGAAAGTCAACATCCAGAACCAGATATTATAGACACAGAGGAATATACACATCTATCAGACAAAGAAATTTTAAAGGCCATGATGAAAACAATCAAAGAGTTAAGGGACAAT
>JAGFMF010011610.1:3885921-4004637 GCA_019455555.1 Galemys pyrenaicus
TGGGGACACCTGGTGGGGAGGGGAGGGGGAGGGTTGAGGGAAGATGGGAGCACGAGGGACTGAGGTGATGGTGCACTGGTAAGATGGTGATGGGGAATATATGGGGATTACAATTAATGGCAAGTATATGTAAATTTTAAAATATTTTAATAAAAAATAGTTAAAACTTTCAAAAAAAAGAAAGAGAGTTCACATAAGTGGCAGAAATTTAATAACTTGAGACAATATATTTCTAAATAAAACTATATACTGAAAATAAAAAAAAAAAGGTTGAAATATTTGGAAAAAATACAAATGAAAACGCTATACACAGAAGCTTACTAGATACAGTGAAAGTAATATACAAAGTAAAACGGTAGTTTATAGCAGGAAAAACTTCCACTAAAAAGAAGAAAGACTGGGCCTCCCTGGTGGCACAGTGGGTTAAGCAACACACTATGAAGCAAACCACATCCACTGAAGCACAAGTTCGATCCCTGCTGCCTTCCAGGGAGGGGAACCACATGGTGCAGCAGACCTCTCCTGCCTTACCCGCTGCTCCCCTCAGCAGTGTGTTTCAGTCAATCTGCCTGTTCTGCTCCCTATTCTGTCTCTGGTGAATCCTCTCACCTCCCGTGACTCTGGCCTGTACCCCACCTCTTATATGCATAAATAAATAAATCTTTTTTTTTTTTAAAAAGAAAGACCTTAAATCAATAACCCAACTTTCCATCTTAAGGATGAAGGAAGAAAGGAAATAATAATGATTTTAGCTGAGATAAACATATAGAATGAAAGCCTATGGAAAAAAAAATCAACAAAACCAATCTGATTCCTCAAAAAGATGAACAAAATTGATAAATCCTTAGCTACGCTAAGAGAAAAATGAAGTAAGTTATAAAAGAAAGCAGGGACATTACAACTGTTGTTACAGAATAAAAATTATAAAAGACTAATATAAACAGTAAGTTGAACTAATAGGATTCAATAAATTGGATAACCTAGAAAAAATAAATTCATAAAAACATACAACTTGCCAAGACTGAATCATGAAGAAGTAAAGAATTTGAGCAGATCTGAAACTAGTAGAGATTGACTCAGTAATAAAAAAAGAACTGTCACAGAAGAGTCCAGGACCAGATGGCATCCCTGGTGATTTCTACCAACATTTAAAGCAGAATTAACAACATTCCTCCCAAACATTTCCAAAAAATTGAAGAGGAGGCAACACTTGCAAATTAAATCTATGAAGCCAGCATTACTCTGATACTAAAGTCAGACTAAGATACTACAGGAAAAGTATAGGCCAATATCCTTTATGAATATTGATGCAAAAATCCTAAACAAATGGCAAGTAGAATTTAACAGCAAACTAAGTGGATAATACACAATGACCAACTGGGATTTATCCTGAAATGCTTCAGGAAAGGATACTTCAACATGAAAATCAATCACACCACTTTAACATTAAACAAAATAAGGAAAAAACATGATAATCTCAATTGACTCAAAGAAAGCATTTGACAAAATTCAACACCCTTTCATGATAAAAACATTCAATAAATGAAAAACAAAGAGGACTAATTCAACACAATAAAGGCCATACAAGAAAAGTCCACAGCTTACAAGGAAAAGAAGTAAAAGACATTCAAATTGGAAAGGAAGAAGAAAAAGTATGCTTGCAGAAATATGATCTTAGAAGTATAAAACTAAAGGACACACACACACAAAGTTGTCTGTGCAGTTGTCAAACACTAATTTCACTCAATCAAAATTTGTTATCTCCCTACCATGACAAAACATTATAGCATTATACTAAGAGGAAAATAAGGAAACACTTCGATGCACTGCCTTCGAGACTCCTACAGTGAAGTAAAGGAAATATGTGTGTATGTCTGAGAAGAAAACAAAGTTGAAAGTAATATGTTCTATAAAAAATACATGTGGAGCTTACTGTGGTTTGCAGAGAAAATTCATTGGATAAAGTGGCCTTCTGGAGTGAAGCTATTCCAGGAGAAACAGAAGACACTGGGCGTTACACAGCAGGAGCAGCTCCTGGTAAGTGGGCATCCTAGCTACGTACACACACCGAATCTGCAGAGAGCAACTCTGTCTTTGATTTTACTGGTATTTATCAGACATGAAAGAGGGAAGGAGAAATATGTCTGGAAGGAAAAAGTTCGTTGTTATAAAAATGATTATAAGGTTCATTGCCAGAATAAGAAGTTTGACTTTCATGTTGAAAAATTTTAATAAGGAAGGGGTCTGTGACACCACTGACTTGTTCAGAGTGTTCTGGCAACAGTGAAAGCTGTAAGGATGGAATGGATAACTGACAAATGAGTGGGCACCTATTTGAAAAGCTTCTATATACATTAAGTCAGAGTCTGACATGATAGCCACACACCTCGAATATCCAGAGGTAAATTACAAATGAAGACCCAAGTAGGAAAGTGGTCGAAATGAAAGTGATAGATTTTGGAAAAATCTATATTAATACATGAGAATAGAGGTTGAAGCCACAAAGGTCTCTGTTAGCAAATTAAAGGTGACTGTATAGAAAGAGAATAGAATGAAAGATAATGTATTGAAGAGCTGAGTGTGTGAGTGACAGGTCAAAAAAGAAAGAGACGCCAGAAGGAGACCAAGAGAAGGTGCTTCACTGAAGCAAAGGGAGAGGTCGGTCGCTGTAAGGAAGGTGTCAAGGTCTACACAATGAAGGAAAGGAACACTTTTGAAAGGCCTAAGAGAACTGGAGAATTGAAAAGAGTATGTGCTGTGATCAGAATTTAAACTAAGAATAAGAATGTCAATGTTTAAACAGCTCCGAGTTGTGTCAAGGACCAAATTTGGGGATAATGGAATGGCAAACAGAATTGAGATTAAACTCTTTAAAATGGAATAGGTCCTGGATCTCTGATGATGAGCTTGGGACACAGGAGTATTGTTACAAAGACGGGAACAGAGATGAGAGACGGGAGGACAATAAATGGGTCAAAGGGAATATGAAAGGGAAGATCACTGAGGGTGAGAAGATAAAAAACAGTGTAGAAATTATTGAAGAGCATAGACTTTGCCAAACCTAATTTAAAGTTTTATTTTCCCAAATCTAACCTCATGTTTATGTAACTTTATTTTTATTTAGGAATGTCTGGACATAGTACTTTGACCATAATGAAGCTCGCTCAATTTTTCTAGGCAAAGTTAATATCCTTATAGAATATTTAGTTAGCTCCTAGCTCTGACTGATAAATGTAGGACCCTCTTTATTCTTGTGACCTGGGCATTTCCATGATGAAGAATCTTTCAGGGAAACACATTAACAGAGAGAGGACATTGTTCTGGGGTAGGTATGTGAGGGGCTGGCTTGGTTCTAGGTATGTAACACATGAGTCCAGCTGTGGAGCATATCAGCTTAATTACGTTAATATAACCAGCCTACGTAGGTACACATCAGCTTAATTATGCAACACATCAGTCAAAGTATCTAACAAATCAGACTAGGTACAGAACTCAGGAGGAACACTTAACCTTTTAGAATTCGGAGACCAGCGAATACAGCACTCCTATCCTAAGAATGCTTCACTTGTGTGCAGAAATAGTCAGTGCTGTGCTGGATCTTCTCTGAGATCGCTAGACTGTGCCCACCCCATCCTGGTTGCAGTTCTAATTTAGCTCCAACTTTATGATGATGCTGTGTTTGGGACACTGAACTTTAAAAGTCCCTGACTGCCTTGAATCTTGTAAGAACAACACTAGTTCGCACTTATCGAGCATCTATAACATAACTGTGATCTTGGCATTAGGTAAAGTCCTCTAATGGGGGCGAAAAGAACATTTGGCAACATGCCCCTGCTTCCCTCGCATCACTCCCTCATCTGGCTAGAGCTTGCTTCTGTTTGCTAGTTTGTCTATCTACCTATGGATTATAGATATGTGTGTATGGTTGAATTTGTTGGAAACTTAATAGTTTTCCAAGCTTCACAGGTCACCTAACAAAATTCAAGATCTTCGGTAGGATTTTCTCACTTGCATGACCAATTTCATAAGAGGAAATTAGGACAAACTGAGAGGGGAAAAGTGCAAGAGTCTCCAAGAAAAAGACCCGTTCTATTCCAATACTAATGGGTTTTTATCAGTGCTCAACCTGTCTAACTGTGGGGTTCTTTACGCCAACTCTAAGGAGCCCCAATCAGCCCGTTGTGCGGTTAAGGAGCCTCCGCAGCTGAGGGCAGGCTGTGGTCAAAGTGCATGGCCAAGGCAGAGTTCAAGAGGAGTGTGCAACTGCTCAGAGAATGCTTTCCTTTCTGTTTTTCCCTCGCCCTTCTGACACCTCTGGGAATGCTTCTCACATAATGGGGACATAGCTGTACTGAAATAGGAAACAGCAAGGTGCTATGGAGAAAGCCCCAGGGAAGCCACTACCTCACCAGCTGCGCTTCCTTCAGCAAGAGCAGAGGCATCAGCTCACATTGACCCCTGACAGCAAGCAAGCAATTGTTCTGCTGCTGTCACTTATTGCATTCATTTTATCTCCTTTCTTTTCCTTCCAGCTTAAAAATGATGCATGCCTCTTTGCAAGAGGTTGGCAGGAAGAGTGAGGAGGAATTGTTCAAAAATAAACTGTCAGCATCCAAAGTTTAGGCAAGTAATTTGAGAAGATAACAAAACAGACTTAGTAGTTTTATGTATGGAGGTCAAAGAGACCTGCCAGCTCCTATCAAAGCAGAATCTAGGCCACTGTACCTCAAGTTCCACTCTCCACCAAAGCTCTGTAAGATTATCACTTGAGTTTCCTATCCCAGCTATATTTAGAAGAACAATTGCTCATCATAATTTTGGAATCAAAATTAAGGGTTTGTGCACATTCTTTGAGTGATAAGAAATATGCACCTGAAGTGCAAACTAAATATTCAGAATGTGAGACTGTTAAAGAGTTAGTTGCTGCTTTTAGCTCTATGGGTTGATGGTTAATCTGCTTGAATAGCAGTACACAAACACTAGGGCAATGTCCTAACACATTTGAGTAGGTTAAACACACATATTTTCAACCCTGATTTTACACATATTTTTTTTATATTTCAAAATACTATAACTAAAATATTATCTGAGTTGCTTTTTAAAAAAGATTTATTTATTCATACATACAAGAACTAGAGTGCAGGCCAGAGGTGTTGGGGGTGGGGATGATAGGATCCACCAGAGACAGAGCGGGGGACAGAACAGTCAGATCAACTGAAATACACTGCTGAGGGGAGCTGAGGACAAGGCAGAAGTCTGCTTTGCCATGTGGGTCACCTCCCTGACCAGGGATTGAACTTGTGCTGCAGTGTCTGTGGACGCTTCATAGTGTGGTGCTTAACCCCTTGTGCCACCAAGGAGGCCCCTGAATTGCTTTTAAAGACTTTATATCTTACTAATATTGAGGCCAATTTCAATTCACTATGTTACAGTAGTCACAATACATTTAGTGATGGTTTATGTTACACTCTAGGAAGATCATATGGACAGTGGATAACTGAAGAAAATTTGTCTAGATTTTGTCTTGAAGAACCGATGTCTAGATAAAGCCCTAAGCACTTGTCAAGTTAAGAGTCACTATAGAGAAACTAAATAAACTTACACCATTTCACCATTTTCTCTTGATAATTATTGCCAAAGCTTTGATCTAGAAATGGAAAAATACTGGTAAGTTGTAGACATGTTCACTCACTTCCATGCCCTGATGGTAGAAGTACAAATCAAGGCATGCTTTCTGCACAGTTTGTATCCTTTAGTCAAATAGTTGTTTCTACAAATACAACTTGGAGGAAAACTATTGTGGTAAAATGAAAGTGGACAAAGATATCTAGCAGCTGGGTAGAGTCTACTTGATTGAGGTTAGCCTTGTGACTGACTTTGACTAATGAAATATCGTGGAAGTGATGTTATCTAACTCATGGACAGGGCCAGATTCTGGTCCCATTAAGCGAATTGCTACTTTGTAAACAAGCCCAACTAGCCTCCTTGAGGAAGAGAGATGATTTGGAGAGAACAGACAAAAGGGGAAAGAAGTCCAGGTATTTGGTCATTCCAATCAGCCCATGAGGAGTCCAGAGAAGTGAAAGAACCATCAGGTAGCAGCCAGTCGTAGGTGACCCTCCACGTGAGCCCATCCTAGCTGATTTCTCTGTATATAGCCTATCCATATAATAATTAGATTTAAGTCACTAAAATTTAGAGTTCTTTATTTTACAGCAGTGTCAAATATGGATAAAATGGATGGATGGATTTTTGCTATCTATAGTAATGAGAAATTTAAAACCAAGGACATGTTAAACAACAGGGAAATGTAAAACAATCAAATTACAGTATTAAAAAAGTTTCATGGAACTTAAATATCAGTGCTATAATGTCACACAGAAAAAGAGAGATTTACTAAATTCTGTAATTGCTGTATTTTTTTTTAATGAATTGAAATGTAAAAAAGGTTTGTGAGGGCCTCCCTGGTGGCGCAGTGGGTTAAGCAACGCACTATGAAGCAAACAGCAGCCACCGCAGCACGAGTTCGATCCCTGCTGCCAGCCAGGGAGGGGACCCACATGGCACGGCAGACCTCTCCTGCTGTGCCCACTGCTCTCCTCAGCAGTGTGCTTCTGTTGATCTGCCTGTTCTGCTCCCAGCTCTCTGTGGTGAATCCTCTCACCCCCACACACCTCTGGCCTGTACCCCAGTGCTTGTATGAATAAATAAATAAATCTTTAAAAAAAAAAAAAGGTTTGTGATATTCACATGTGGTAGTTTCTGGGTAGAAGGGTGAGGTTTTTGTTTTTAAAATCTTTTATACTATCATATCCTACAATTTTTATAAAATAATATCTGTTTAACTTAAAAATAAGATTAATAACCAAAGGAGAAAATGAAATGTTGCACCTAGATCATATTATTTCAATAAGGTATTTAGCAATTTAAATGTTGAGGGAAAATGTTAAATAATTTAAATAAATACTGCCATGAACTTCTGAAAAATTTTAAAGAGGTTTTTGAAATCAGAATGACTGGCTTAGAGGACTTGTTATCTGACCTTCTGGTAGGGAGTTGGAGATGGATTCAGATACTTAATTGGCTTTGCCTGAGACAACACTAGAAACCCCCCCATGGACCAGACCAAGAACTCTGACAGAAAATACTGTGGTGCAGCATCAGGGTATGAGTTCAGGCAGTAAACTCAATCCAACAAATTATTTCACAGTTATGGTTTGAGAGATATAATGGCAGAAAATTTAAATAAAATACTTTATTTGTACTTAACCTTGTTTCTAAATTAACTACAGAAACGATCCCTGTAAGTATAGTCTAAGTGTCCATGAACAGATGAGTGGATTAAAGTATATACACAAAATGGAATACTACTCAGCTATCAAAAACATGAAATTCAGCCATTTGCAACAATAAGGATGGACCTAGAGGATATTTGCTTAGTGAAATAAATCATCATACCATATGGTTTCACTTACATGTTCTTCATAAAGAAACAAGTAAGAAATATTGAAACAAAACAAAAATTGAACTAAATAAAAGAAAATTAAAATTAAAATGCAATATGAAAATTAGTGAATAAATAAGCTTTGTTGTGGGAATAAGATTGAGTCTGCTAGGGCCTCCCTGGTGGCGCAGTGGGTTAAGCAACACACTGTGAGGCAAACCGCAGCCACTGCAGCACGAGTTCGAACCCTGCCGCCGGCCAGGGCGGGGACTCACGTGGTGGGGCAGACCTCTCCTGCTGTGCCCGCTGCTCCCCTCAGCAGTGTACTTCCGTTGATTTGCCTGTTCTGCTCCCTGCTCTCTGTGGTGAACCCTCTCACCACCCCCCATGCCTCTGGTCTGTGCCCTAGTGCTTGTATGCATAAATAAATAAATCTTTAAAAAAAAAAAGATTGAGTCTGCTAATAAGAACATTATAAATATTCAGTCATTAGTGTGGTTGACACAGGTAAAATTTAGTGGTTTCCTAAGTAATCAATGTAGAAATATATATATCTATATATATATAAAACCACCCACACAATAGATATCATAATATTTACGACTAGTTAATAAGATTTATTAAAAACTCCCCAGATAGATCACTTTGCCCTGACCAGAGTCCAAAATTCTAGCTATGGACACCGTCCTTCAAGACAAAGTCCCTCATTCCATGTGTTCCTAAGTCAGATAGTATGAATAGATTCAATCATATCCAAGTATTGTCCAGAGAAAACAGAACAATGGGGAACAGACATATTACCTCACCTTTCTCATTCTTCTCGCAACCTAGTAGGGACTTGTTTGGGAATGCAATTGGTGAACAGAAAGGCAGGATGAGCATAACTACTAACTACTCCATATCTTTGTCTTGTAACAAATATTAGAGTATCCCAGCAAGAAAGTGGCTAAAAAGAAGCACACAAAATCTACCACTAGTCATAATTTAAAAAGAAACTCCTCAAATCAAGTACTAGAAGAAATTCAAAGTCTACAGATATGAGCCTTCAGGGAAGACATAGGCTTGCAACATCAAACTCAGTCAGAAACATGGCCATTTCTATTTCCACAAAAGATGGAGCAACAGGTGCTGGATTTACTCTGTCACTTGAAACAGTAAGATAGATAGATAGATAGATAGATAGATAGATAGATAGATAGATAGATAGATAGATAGATAGATAGATAGACAGTTTTCATGACACTAGATATAAGGCAATGAAGGACAAAGGTGTCTGAAACTGGAAACAAGTAAAGCTAGCCACACAATTGCTCTAGAACACTGCCTTAAATTTCTAAGCTGTGGCTCAGGGCAAAGCAACCAGTTAGAGCTCAGTGGATTCCCTGAGTTGAAGAGATGAAGCTGAGAGTAAGGAGAACAATGCAATCAGGATTCACAGAAAACAACTCAGGAAAAGGAAAAACTGCATAGAAATAATCATGGACATCTACAGAGGTCCTCTCTTTTGTATCTAGCAGAGCACCTGTGTGTGTGTGTGAGAGAGAGAGAGAGACAGAGAGACAGAGAGACAAAGAGACAGAGAGAGAGAGAAAGAGAGAACTTAGCCAAAACCAATGTAGAGAACAGTTTCCTGTATTCCCATATCACGGGGAACAGTGTCTGTTCTAAAAAACTGGAGTTGGAAAATCCAAATTCATGGGACTTTTGGTATGGTACTCAGAAAAATCTCAATTTCCCAGAGGAGTTCTCTAAATTTGCCTAACAAATTAAAAAAGCAATATAAAAGGATCAAATAGTTCCCAAGTAATTTATCTGCATGCCAGAATGATACTCAAGTATATTTATAGAAATATAAAAATAGCCAGCAGTCAACAAGATAAAGTCACATCTTAAATGTCAACAGAATTAGCAGGCATGAAAAGAAGTTGAAAAATGTAATCCATGATAAGAGTAGTCAATCAACAGAAATTGACACCGACTAATACAAACCTTAGCATTTATAGCATGAAAATTAAGGCAGATATTGACTCTATTCTATATATTGAAAAAAAAAAGACAGACGTTTTCAAAATGATAGAGACCTGAAGATACAAATGAGACCTAAATAAAACTTCTAGAGATGCAGACATTGCTATTTGAGATGAAAAAAAAAATTGAGAAAGATTAGTGGTAGATTAGATACAGTAGTAGAAAAGAATAGTGAACTTGAGATAGCACAATTGAAACCATCTAAAATAGGACATATATAAAATAAAAGGTTTCAATGGAAAGGGCATCAGTGATCTGTAGAACAATTTCAAACAGTCTGAAATAGGAAAAATTAGAATCCCTTGATAGAAGAGAAATGCAGGAACCAGCAAAATATACATCATTGAATAAATGATATTTCATTGTAAAAATTTAATAGAAAGCATAAATTCAAAAATCTTTAAGTTCAAGAAAACTTAAGTATGAGAAACATGTTATAGTGTAATTCATAATCAAATTGCACAGTCACTTAATAAAAGGAAAAGTCTTACATAATTTATAAGGGAGAAAACACAAAATGAAAGGAAAAAGACAAATATGACATTAAATTTCCCATTAGAAACAATGCAAAAGACTATGGAGCAATATTTAAGTACTGACAAGGAAAATAAAACAAAAATAAAAACAAGAAAAAAAGCCTTTAACCCATCCTATATGAACAAATATATATATATATATATATATATATTTAAACAAACATGAAGGTAAGACAGGACTTTCAGAATGGCAGAATGAGGATCTTAATAAAATTTATAAAATAGTTATTTAATTGGAGGAAATTATTAGGATAAAATACAAGCGACAATGGTTGATAACACTCTATTGCATAGCTGGAACTTGCTAAGGGAGTAGAACTTAAATGTTTTCATCAAAACATGCATAATTATAGATGTGTTAATTAGAGGAAAGGAATCATCAGAATGTACATAGTAAATTATATTATACACTTTAGATATCTTACATTTTTCAACTATTCCTCAATAAAGCTGAAAAAATAGTTTAAAAATTTCTGAAAACTGTGTAAGGGCATACAGCAAATGAAGTGACATCCCCATAAAAATAATCATCATCAATAGTCTCATATTAAAAGAAGAGTTAGAGGGAGTTCTTTTAGTAGTAGGGAAATGATAAAAGAAAGAAATGGATCTACACAAAGGAAAGAAAAATACTAGAAATGGGAATTATATGTGCAAATTATGGAATCTCTTTAAACAAAAATAGCAACCATGTCCTATGGAATTTGCAACATATATTTAAGTAAAATGAATGACCGCAAGAGTATGACGTTTAGGAGGGAGGAGACAGAAATTTACTATTGCAATAGTTTTATATTACATGTGATGTGATATAGTATCACTTGGAAGTAGATTTTCCCAAGTTAAAGATGTATACTATAAATCTTTAGCAGAACCTCTAAAATAACAAAATAAAGAACAACAGTTAATAAGGAGACCTAGGAAAGTATAAGGAATCATAAAAATGGGGGGAAATAACAAAAAAGAATTTATAGAATCCCGATAAAAAGATAACAGACTTAAATCAACAGCATTGATAATTACATTAAATATAAAAGGTCTAGAGATCCCAATTAAAAGCCAGAGATTATTAGATTTAATTTTTAAAAAGTAAGCTCCACTTACATGGTGCCTACACAAACACACTTAGACAAATAAGGTTTAAAGTAAAAAGATGGAAATACCAATACTGTACTAACACTAATCAAAAGAAAGTTAGGATGTCTATTTTAATATCAGACATATTATAGCAAAATACTGCTGGGACATTCATTTTATAATGATAAAAGGGTCAATTAATCTAGAGGACATAAAGCTCTGAATTTTTGTTAACCCTAATAACAGTGGACCAAAACTCATAATTCAAACACTGATGGAACTACAAAGAGAGACAGCTCCACATGTTTTGCTAGAGATTCCAAAACCCCACTCAACAATTGCTAGAAATAATTTTCAAAATCATCAAAATATACAAAGTGTAAACTAACTTTAGCTAATTGATCTGATTCACTGAACTCTACCTAACAACAGCAGAAAACACATTGCTTCCGTGCCAATTGAGAACCTATTCTGGACCATAAAACATGTGTGAATAAATTTAAAAAGTCTTAACTCATAAAAAGAATGTTCTTTGACCATAGTAGAGCTAAGTGAGAAGACAATAACAGGAAAATATCAGGAATAACTCCAAATATTTGGAAAGCATGTATCTATGGTACATGTAAATGAGTATCACTCATGGATTAAGGAAGAAATCAAAAAGCAAATAAAACTCTGAAAACCGTGGGAAATCCCTATAGTCATACTTTGGGAGAGTGTATAGAGAAGCACTAAAATTAGAAAAGGTCTCAAATCAATGACCTCCTGTTCCATCTAAAGTATGAAGAAAGCAAATTAGGCCCAAAGTAAGCACAAGAAAACAATGCAATCAAATGGGAAGCAGTGAACTACCAGGAAAAAAAAATTAATTAATATTACAATGTAGTCAGCCCTGGAGTTGGGCTTGATCTTGTATCTTAAAGAATTCTCTAGGTAATTCTGACATAAAACCAGATTTTGGAATTGTTGGGCACAGTCCCTGTAGAGTTCTTTCAGACCATGATATTCTAGGAAACTGAGATTTTTTTACATCTGCACTTGTCCCTCAAATGTGAATTAGTAGGATAACAAGCTAATCAGTATGGGCACAGTAAGACTTTATAAAAGGATCTGTAAGATATTTTAGATCAGGATGTTAATTATAGGCTGATGAAATGCCGACAGCTGAACAGAAATCTCAATATAAGACAAAGCTTTTATGACAGGGGAGCTGTCGAAAGACTCTGTTCTACTACTCATAAGCCAAATTGAAAGAGCAGCAGCCGAAACAGAGTGTGGGCCTGGGAACAGAATGAACGAAAACACCTATCTGTCCTCTCACTTTGGGTCAGGTGTTATAATCTAAAATTCTTAAAACAGGTATTGGATGTAATCCTAATTATTCCATTTAGAAACGGAAGCCGACAGATCAGTGAGATTGTTTCTTTCTCTCAATGAATCTTCTGGTAACTGGTAGAAGAGTCCAGATCTTTTCTCATTCAGATACTTTTTAATCCACATGAAGGCATTTTGCTCAATTCTAGGAGTGGTGATGAATAAACATTAAGAAACGGATCATTTGTTATTCTATGAACTGAACTGAATATTCAAATCAAGTTGTTATTAGATTATATCTGAGGAAGTCTAACCTCAGTTATTTACTCACTTGTATGTAAGAAAATTAAAATACACAATGAATTCTCTTTCTACATTCCCTACAAGAAAATAATAGCTCAGTAAAAAGTTTTAATAAACTGAATTGCACGCACAGGTACTAATACAGCCATGCTTTGCATGCGGTACTGCCTTAGACTAGATCTTATGCTATGGTGAAATCCATAGAGCTAAGGTGTGTGTGTATAAGTGACTATTTCCAAAAATGATGCAGAGTACATGTGAAATGGTCACCCAAGGTGTGTTAACCTGAGTTAATAGATCTCAACCCAGACTCCTCCAGATTCCTAATTAGTCTCTCACAGACATGACAGGTATAATTTCTCCACCTCCCTTATGCATTTGAATTAACTTTGTGAGAGAATTAGTTAACTAAGTCTACAGTAATAGCTTTTACTTCAAGCACAGCAATTAAGAATGTCTGTCTTTTCTCCTGCATCTGTTCTGAAAGTGGAGTGAATACATTTGAATTATTTTCTGGATATACAGTAATTGCCAGAAAATATCAACTCATCAATCTGTAAATAGGCTGTGATTTTTGGGTGAGGACTAACTAGCCAGACTCACGTAAATGTATAGTTGAGACGTTACATGATGCTTCCAGAAAAGGAAAAGATAGTTTGATTTGAAGAAGTCGGAAGCTTCCTCCAGTAATCTGGGCTAAGCTGGAGTAGTTAGATTGCCATCCATCAGTGCACTGTGATTTGAGGGGCCTCCAAGACACCCCATATCTTACCCTCAGCTCCCCCTTCTTTGGATATACAAGCACCTACATTTCAACATTTGTGTTTCCTCCCAATGTTTCAGATTAAAACAACATTATCTTTTATTTTTTCCTGAAACATGAAAATCATCAGAACTAGGAGCAATTGTACCCATTATTAAATCATAATCTCTTAATAATACGTTTCACCCTTTGTATAGCTTGTCACACATTTCAAACTTCTCTCCAGTTTACTATTCCAATTGGAACTCTCAAACCATGGGCAGTTTGTGGCAGAAGGTGTCGCCCATACAGGCTGGGAACCAGCTGAAAGAAAGGTGGGAGTCTTCTCTGCTCTCCAGCTACTCTCAGGGATTTCACTGCCATGGCTAACAGTCCTTAAGCTTTTATTTTATAGTTCTATGGTAACTCAATTATGCTCATAATTTTTTACAGAAATATTAAAGAACAGCATAATAATGCTTGCTTTAAAAATTATCATGCTTAGAAAAATAAACCAGAGAACCACAAACACTAAGATTTCATATCTGTGTGGTAGAGAAAACAAACAGAAAAACCACATAAAACAAAAATAAACTTTAAGACTCTATGACAATGAATGGTTACCAGAAGGTAAACAATGGATAAACTGGGTAAAGGGAACAAGCGTGTGCTGAAGACAGAACTGGATTTTTAATGGTGGCTGAATATGAACATGTTGGTTTATAATGATGCACACCTGAAACATAATGTTGTTCTGCAAAGTTCCTTCAACAAAAATGCTGATGTGTTAATACTTACTTGCTATTCCTTTTAGACGCTTAAATGACCTTATCTCCAGGAAAAGAGAGCATCTCTCACCACATTTGAGTCATTTTCTCTTTCCCCTTCCTTAGCCAGGAACATGAATCTGCAGTGGGAAGGAGCAACTTCCTCTGAGCTTAAAGGGGTTGGGTCCTTCCAGTACTTCTGGGTCAGTGCCTGGCCACCAAGTCCAGCTCTGACAAGAGTGAAGGAACAAGCTTGGTGGCATCTTCTCCAATGCTCAGACACAGGTAGACCATGTGGGATTCTGCAGGAGGCTGGGTACCTGAATCTGCCACCCAGCATGGTACAGCAGAAGCACATGAGTGTACGAGTGTGCACATACACAGGGTATTCCTCAGCTCACATTCATAGAAGCTTTAACTAAACTGGGAATATAAGTTTTAAAAAAACCCTGGAAAAGAAGTCCAGATATGCAAACATCTTAAGATGGAAAATAGAAAATGAATTCCTCTATCCATAGATGCCCAGAGAAGATAATTCAAATGTTTTGCCTGAATTAAATGAATCCATGCATCATTTCTATGCATTACATATATCCTATAGGTACACTTTTCTCCCCAACACTGATTATGCTTGGCATCTATAGTCCAGATTATGGAGAAGGAATTTGTATTCTGTAATAATCTATTTTCAGGAGAGTGGTTTAAATTTCTTGAAACCCTGAAGGAAGAGAACTTTACTTAGATCATTTCTCTTCCTTTTTCTCAATTCTCCTACTAAAAGGCTTATCCTCCTCCAGCCTTTTCAAGCTCACATGACATGATCTGTTCCTGAGATAAATGACACTCTACATAACCCTGAACTAGTAAAGGACACAGCTGAAATATTACTGAGAATGATGGATGGACAGTAAAAGACAGGAAACTAAAACAGACACATTCATAATTTAGAAGTTAGTTGAGGAGAGATAATAGCTGGGAGTTTAGTGAGTATTTTTAAAACATATGATCACAATTTGTATTATAAAACTAATTAGAGGATTCCATGTGGATATGCCACATAAATGAGTGTGTTTAATTCCCTCTATTTATTGTTGACAATGACAGTGATGAGCCATTTACCTTATTTCCTGATGTGGGATCTCTGGAGGCGGTTGGACCATGTACACTGGGAGATGCCAATGTAAACAGATATATCTATACTTAGAAATCAGGAACTGTGTCCTGGGGGGAAAACATTGATTCTCAACTGCAGAATTATGGAAATCACACAGAAGTTTGCAGAATTGTTTCATTGTTCTACCACATCGTGCCAACCTCAAGACTGTCCTCCAAAAAGTATTATCTCTGGGAACAGACATTTGACTTACTCTGTTTATGACGTGAGGGAGATGTAGGTCAGGAAAGAAGGCACTCAGAGGAGATGGTGCTGAGGTTGAAGAAAGGTCGGAAGTGAGCCCAGCGAAGAAGAGGGTGAAAGGGGTTTAGAGAATCACAGGCTGGGATGAGAGAAAAGCGAAAGCAAGTATTCTCAATACAATAGGAGGGCTGGAGTCCCCAAGGGTATAATATGTGAGGTGCAGAGTGTCTGAAGTAGACAAAGGCCAGATAATGGCTGCCTCTCTGTCTTCCTTGAAGGGACTTGAACTTTAATTTAGAAGCAATGAAGACTTGAAGTGTTTAATCCATTGCGTGCCTTAAACAGGCTTGCTTTACTCCAATATCAACTCTTAAGTGCTATTTGGAGACCCCTTTTCCTTCCACTCTCCATCAGAAGAACCCATGTGCGGACAGCGTCCTTCCTGCTTCAGGGGTCTCTATGCCCTGGGTTTGGTGCAGAGGGCATGCTCAGCACATATGGACTGTGTGGGTAAAAAAGGAAGGACATGATAAGGGAAGTGAGCAAAAAACCTGGTAATTACCATTAACTAATAGTAAATCCATGTGTAGCACAAGGATATATAAGTTGATTATGCTCTAGTGAGGAGGCATGGTGATCATAACAAATTATAAAAGGGTACATGTGATAAAGTTAGTGAGAAAAGGAAGGAATTCATATTTTTATAGGAAATACTCCTTTAAGCAGAGTCCTTCTAAGCCATGAAGGAAATGGTGTCCAATTCAGTCTCTTCACCAGGGGAGCTGTTCTTGGGCACTTAGCATGATTGAATATCAGCAAGCTGCTGAATTCTGCCAGACATTATTTATCATTTATATGGGACAGGAAGAGGAATCCTAAATATTAGGTCACTTTCCTGCCCTACGGGCCATGACTGCATGTATAGTGAAAGTTTGACATCATGAAGGCAAAAAGGAACATCCTGATTTATGGTTTTACATTTAGTTTTTATTCTAAAACTCACTCCAAAACCACTGAACTTTCTGATATGAATTATGAGAACTAAATGACATAAAACTTTATCAGGGCTACCTGCATAAAAATAAGCATTTGTTCTTAAATGTGCATGTGTTCTATTTCACTTGGAAAATTCACAATTCCCTATGTACATAAGGAAAAATAAAATCTCTCAGATCATAAATTCTGCCTAGCTTTTGTGCATGACAAAGCCTCAGTATGTCCCTTTACAAGTGTAATGCTGTGTCTGTGAGAGAGGGGTGCCATTTTTTAAGTGTTTTTTTCTCGCATTTCCTATAAATAATACAGTAGCTAAAGGATCCAGCTACAAAAATCAGAGAGATCTCGGTTGGAAGTAAGCTCACCCACTTCTACCCATGTCTAATTTTCTACCTTACAGGAGATAGAAATAATACCATACAAATAATACCATGGATGGAAGGTGCTTTGTTGCATTCTAGCACAGAATAACATTTTCTGAATCTTCTATTTCCACCTAAATGTAGTATTGCTGTACATGCTTCACACTGAATAGAACTTTCATATCGTTATGAAGGGAAAACATTGATGACAATGGAGTATAAGAATATTGTTTGATGGTAACTTATATGGTCACTGAATAAATATCTTAAAGCAGTAAGGACATTTAAAGAGTTCCCCTTTAGGGAAGAGGCAACTGAGACACAGAAAGATGATGTAACTGGTCCAATACTGCATGGGACATGCATCTGTACATTACACCGTAGGCTTTTGAAATTCTATGCCTATGGTAACCAGAGAATTTCTAGGTTCTGCTACATATAAAGTGGAGAGCTGGAAAAACAAAGGGAGAGAAAGATTAAGGCAGTGAGAAGATTGGCAACCTGCTGGGTTCTAAATGAGCCTGAGTCTTATGGAAGACAGTAAACAAGCCATGGTCTGAATGTATCCCATGAAATTGTATTCCTGCAATCCCCAAGTTCTCTGACCATCACCAAGATAATGATGCAGGCCTTACAGCAACAACCACACACATTTTACTCCTGGCCAGACATACTTCTTCTTGTTTGTTCTTGGATCATAATGTACTGTAATCTATTCATTGTTGATCTATTAAGACAACTGATAGAAAAACTAGACAGAAAAATCTGAAAAGATATAGAAGAATTTAGCAATATCACTTAACAAGAGTATATAAGTTATTCATCAACAACAGAACACACAGTGGTTTCAAGTGCTTGTGGAACACTCACCAAAACAGACTAAATCTGGAGCAAAAGTCAAACATTAACAGATTTAAAAGAACTGAACTCATATAGAGTATGTTCTCTGACCACGATGCAATCAAATCATAAATCAATGAGAAAATAAGAAAGTTTCCAAACACTTGGAAACTAAAGCACACTACTAAAAATCCATGGGTTAAAGAAGACATTGTCAAAGGAAATTTTAAAAATACATTGACTTGAATAGAAATGAAAACACAACATATCAAAATCTGTGAGCTTAAGATAAAGTAGTACAGAGCAGGCACTTTAAATCACTAAATACATCCAACAAAAATAGTCTTAAGTCAGAAATCTAAGTGCTACCTTGTAAAAGATGATGAAAGAAAAAGGACAAGGTGGAGTAAAAAGAAGACAGAAGAAGGCGAGAAAGAGGAAGAGGAATTGGTGATAGAATACTTCTGAAACCCATGGATTTTTGAGATATTTGAAAAAGGAAAAAAAAGGTAGAATGACTCTACAAGATTTACTACATACTAATCAGTAAGTACTGACACAATGATCAACATATAGATAAATGAAACAAAATAGAGGACATTGAGTCAAAAGATTTTTGACAAATGTGCAAAAACAATTTAACACAGGAAGTAAATGGGTATCTATAAGCAAAACTGGATATCTATGGGCAATAATTCAAAAAAGGAACTTTGTTATAAACTGCACACCTTGATCTTGCATAAAAATTAACTCAAAACAGACAATGAATTAAGATATAAACAATATAAAATTATAAAACTTTTAGAAGAAAAAGGAGAAAATCTTCAGGAAATCTAATGGAAAGTTATTAAACATTATCACAGAACCATGCTCTATAAAGGAAAAAAATCAATAAATTGGACTTTATCAAAATAAAAACTTCTCTCTGTTAGAGATCCTACAAAGAGTATGAACCACAAGGTACAGATGGAAAGAAAAAAAGCAAACTACATCTGGTCAAAGAATCTGATCTCATTTATATGAAGAATTCTTCATATGCAATAGGAAAAATAAAATGACTCATTTTTTTAAAGGGGAAAATAATATGAAGAGCTATTTTAATGAAAAGGTTTTATTGATAGCCAATAAGCATATAAAAAGAATTCAGTATCACTAACCATTAGGAAAATACAAATTAAGAGAATAGTGAGAAAGCAACCTATTCTACCCAAGCAGTTAAATGAAAAAGTACTGACACATTGCTGTTAGGAATAGGAAATGGTACAGTCAAGTTAGAAAAGAGCTTGACAATCTCTTAAAAAATTAAACATATCTTCCTCACATAACATAGCAATCATATTCAAAGACACTGATCCCAGAGAATAAAACCTATGTCCATTCAAAATTCTGTACCCAAATGTATAGTTAGTGTATCTGTAATAGACAAAAATGGGAAACAAACAAAATATTCCTCGCTGGTGGATGGATACACAATCTGTGATGTTTCCTCACCATGGGTTACTCAGGAATGAGAAAGAACAAATATTGTACATAACAATGTGTGTTTTTTTTAATGCATCCCAAAATCCTTTTGGTGAGGAAGGGAAAACCAATCTCAAAGTCTCAAGTACTGAATGACTGCACGTGTGTAACATTCTCAAAGTGACAACCACATGAGTAACTGACAGAGATTAGGAATTTTGGAGGAGGGAAGTGGACAGGACTATAAAGTGTTACAAGGAGGGAGATCTTTATGGTGAGGAAACAATTCTGTATCTTGATCGCAACTGTCATTACACAAACCCACACGTGACGAGGTGACAGGGAACCACACACACACCTCCCCCTCAAGCTAATTTCCTAGTTTTGATATAAGAGTATAGTCATGAATTGTGTGGTATCATTATCCTGTGAATATATATTTAAAAATTAAAAAATATATATCATCACAGTATATTTTCAATTGTAATAACAAACATCAACACTCACATCCAATGTCTGGTCTCAGCTTCTTATCATATTCTCTTAGTAACTTGTTTAGAATAAGAGTCACGTCCGTGTCTTGGGATTTGGGAGCCAAGACCCACTTTTGGTTTGAAGATGAATCTTCATATTCATCCTCTTCCACCTTTCTGGACCTGTAATTATGGTACAAAGTGTGACATACAAGTTGAAGCAGTGGTTCCAGGAAGCATCTTAAGCATGGCCCAGTCACACCCCCTTCAAATAGGTAGAATATTTCCAGTACCCTCAGTCTAAGCAATGGATTAATTCTAGAATTAAAAAAAAATTACAAATTCAAATGCAATAAGGAGAAAGTCACTGCTGTTAACATAGCATAATGTTTTCATTAAATGTCTCAAAATGACTCCTGACCAAGTGAACTGCAGACACAAAGCAACATCAAAAGCTGCAGCAGCAGGCTCGAGCTTCCTGGGATTCACTTTGAGAATCTTGGGAGGTTCTCAACCTCAAACCTGCAGACCTTTGTCAGATGGTGCCCTTATCACTCCATTTCCTTGCCTCGACACCAAGACTTCATTTTAGTTGGAGGTGAGAATAGCTTTCGCCAAGTGCACTCATGGAAGACATTTGAGTGTGATTTCTGTGCTCAGAGAAAGTGAGCACAGTTTCTCTGACATCTTGGACAGACAGGGAGCCACTAGGAGCTGGTCTGCTTGGCTAAGACATGGTGTGACAAGGAACAGGGATGCTGGATGATAAACATTCTCTGGTGATGTGATATGCCTCCCACAATACCAACTGAGTCATCTCCTGTAGAACAGGCTAATACAGACATTAAAAAAGAAAATCTAATATGTCACCATCAGTTTGATCCCTTAATAAGTGGGTCCAAATGAATGTCTGGGTGTCTCTGAGCTGGTGTGATACATAACAGGGTGACACTCAGTCAGGAGTAGTTGATGGAGAGGCCGCGCCATGACAAACCAGTTTTCTTAGCGAGTGAGGCTGTCTCAACATCACAGTCATCAGGGCACTGCCACTTAGCAGGACAAGAAAGCTCATAAAACAAACTTCTCTCTGTGCTGCCTGTCAGTGTGCACGTCTTAGAGACTCTTCCCTAAATGACTGGCTGGGAGTTCATTTCAGTTTAGCTTCCCAGACAGAAGGCGAAATGTTAATGTCATCTCAGAGCCACTGTGCTCTGGGATATGATTCTTTGAGTTAGTTTTTGGAATTGTCTCAATTATCTATAATGAATGGAAAACAAGAAGAACAAGTTTTGAAAAAGTTCATGATCTCTATGTCTTCAAGTCACATCTATATCATTATATCCTATTTTATAATCACCTATATAATCATATATATTATACATTATACACCTGAGTCTCTTTTGAGTGGTGACAAGTCATGACATAGACTAAAGCGGGGTCAGGTAACTGGACCTGAGTAGACGCGCTGTTAATAATAGATATGTGCATATGACCTGCAGGATGACTTCCCTTAAGTTTTTCTTAGGCTGCTCTTAAACTTTAATTCTATTTCTTAAATAGCCATTGACTAGGAGGTTAAAATAAGTCACCCATAGAAACTAGAAATTGCTGTGGATTTTCATTCATATTGAAAATTCAATATCAATAGGAACTCACAAAATCAGAGGCACACATTCAATAAGTGAAGTGCTGTGTTTCGTTCTTTGTGAAACCGAACTTTAACAGGTAACAGTTTTGAATCTATGATGTCACTGTAAAATATTACTTTTATTAGGAGTGTTCATTGTCTCATCTTGCAGAAACAACAGAGTCGGGAGAAGTGGGCTCTATAGGGCAGAGATAGCTGGGAGCCAGCCATTACCCCCGGGGCCTGGAAATTCACCGGAACAGAGGCATTGGGAGAGAGAGGGGCAGCCTGCCTGCGCAGAATCACACAGAACATTCTTAGCTCATATTCCAGTGTGGCTACAGAGCTTTCCTTTCCCCTCTGGTCTTACTTTTCCTCCCCTCTCCAGTGACAGCTGCCAGCACACAGAGGTCCATGCTCTCCACGCTGTTATGTTCTACTGGCCCCATGGCCGCAGGTACAGCGAGCTCACGCACCAACTCATCAGTTCTGTGTGCACAGCCTTTGTTTCTGAAAAATACTTTGAGCTTTTTCAACAACAGGTACCAGAATAAGCCAAATTCTCCCTCTAGTGGTGAGAAAAGGGTTTCCTGAAATGGCATAAGCTGCTTCCTGAGAGGCCAGGCCAGGTGAGAGTGGGGAGAAGGCGAAAGGAAAAAGGAAAAGAAGCAACATCCATTCATCCCTTCGGGAGGTAAAAGAGACCCCCACTTCTGTGTCTGGGTTGGGGAGAACAGTAGGCACCTCTGCACTGGGCTCCTCCAGTGCCAACCACTCAGTCTGTTGTGGAACTGAAAAAGAACCTGAAGCCTCCCTTGCTGGTGCCACACCACCCCCAGCCCCAGGAAAATCCTGGCTTTGATGGAAACCAAATCTCACTGCAGGAGGCCCATGAGCTTGTGAAAAAGGCTAAAATGACTTCTAAATTCTAAGAGGGTTATAGACCATTTTTATGAGCCTTCTGTCAGCAGGACTATAGTATCTAAGCTCATCAATGCAATAAGCTTTTTCTTAACAGCAAACTGCTGCTGTTTTGCCACTGTTAAGCAAGTATGCAACCCTTAGCGTTATTTTCATGGCTTATACCTTCTCTTCACCCAGAAGCACAGAGACAAAGTCTGAAACATTGTTAAATGTTAAAAGGAAATCTTAAATCTCAGAAGGCAGGGGGCCATCTTCAGGGTATCGCCCAGGTGCTGGGCTGACTTAGTGCATTTTAATGTATGACAAGCTCATCTGTAGGTATCACAGTGGGAGAGCTTTTCCCTCTTGGGAGTGGCCCAGCAACACCACAGAGCACAAGGGTCAGAGCCTTGCCCGGGACCCTCAGCACAGGAAAGGCATTCCAGAGTGCAAGTGAGTGTCCTCTCGGCATTAACAGCAGCTTGAAAAGATGACAGTGGACACCACATTATTTTACATGTCTGCCAAACCCATTCAAAGAACAAAGACTTTCAAAGGAGAGCCTGACAGCAGTAAAATCAGTTTAAAATTTGGATTTTTTTAGACAGATATGCCATCTCTACCAGGAAGGCCAGGGAACCAAACCAGACACAAAACATATTCAAATCATTACATCTGTTTGGATGGACTGAAGGATGGAGAATCCCCAGACAGTGTGTACTTGGGAATCCCTAGAAACCTGACTGGTTCAAGTTAGGCAACAAGCACATAATGCAATGAGGACGATATGCAGCTTCCTTCTAGGATGTTAAGTATCTACAGATCTAAACAGTGGATCCCCTAACTCACTGCTGGCGACCTCATCCAGTCAGGGGCAACAGAAGGTCATGTACACATGACCTTTCAAACCTAGACTGATTTGGGGCCTCTCAGTTATGACTGGGCTGTCTGCCTTTCTCTCTACCTCTGATATCATGGCAGAATCAACCTCAGAAAGCGCACTTGCTTTTCCCCTGAGACAAGAGGAAACTCAGTGGGAAGGCCCAGGGGTACCCTGCCTGGTGAACAGTGTGGCCTGGGAGTCTCCAGTGGGTCAGTCAGTCCTCCCAGGCACATGCTCAAGTCTTAGCCAGGACAGGTGACTGGAGGGCAGAGCCAGGGCATGCTTCTTCCTCAGGGCTCCACACCCCTGGCAGAGATGTGGTGTGAGAATGGGGGTGGGGGGCCAAGTCTTGCAGGATTTGTTAAAGTGCCTTCCCACTTCCTTGCACTTCCCAAATATGAATGCAGACCAAGACCTCTGGCATTGCCTGCAGGGCTTATGGGCCACAGGGGCGCTCTCTGACAATCCAGCTCCTGGATCCAGGACATGAAGGTGTTTTGGGGGACTGGGGTGTCCTGCTATTCTTGGAGTGGGATTAGTGGGAGGGGAAGGGAGCTATTCTGAATTCCACAGCATAGAACAGCCTGCAGGTTCTGGGCCAGGGAGACAGAATGAAAGATACCAAACCCAGAATCTCCAGTTAAATTTACAGCAGTGAGGGTTAACCCTTCTGGAGCCAAGGTCCTTCTATCCCCACAGGCTTCTTCTTCTCTTCTTGAACATGTCTAAGCACCCATTCCTGGGAAGGAAGCCTAAAGGCATTTATGCTTAGAGAATTTCTTAGTTACCAGGCAGAAACCTCGACAATTGCAACATCTTGCTTTATGGGGGTTGGTGTGTATCCTCTGTGTAAAAGTGGCTGGTTTAGAGGAGGTGCTGGTGTGTACCTGTGCAAGGGAGGCGGTGGTGCAGGACCTGAGGAGGCGCCCCATTCAAGAAGCAGGGCTCCCACCTGCCCACCTAGTCCCAATCCTCCTACAGCCCACTGCTGCTCTTTGCCAGACTGGTTTAAACTGGGCAGCTAGGAAACCATGACTCTTGGATCCTAGGAAAATTCAGACTGATGAAAATAGTCCAGGATTTCGGTGAACATGTGTGTGAGACCCTGGAGCACTGGAGGAGGAAAGGGTAGCGAAGGCGACGATATTGCCACTCCCCAGTCATACTGGTTTTCAAAAACCCTTTAAAACCCCGGATCCTAGAAGCTTCAGCATGGGGCCCTTTCATCTCAGAGTCCCCACGCTGCCCACTGCAGGGAAGGCTGCACCGCCAGGCCTGGTCGGAGACGCTGTTGGCCAAGGCAGGAGAAGCCCAGACAGGTGAGGTGAGGAGGGCCCAGTCCCCCGTCCTCCCTGCCCTCTCTGGCGGGTTCTGCCGCAGCCCAGCCGACGGCGGGACGCGCCGGGACTCCCGGCTGGCAGACAGCGCCCCCCGCCGCCCTCCCGCCCGGTTCCGAGCCCGGAGCCGCGAGCTCCAGGCGCCACTTACCGCGCGTGCAAGCCCGAGAACAGGCAGAGCAGGAGCAGCAGCTTAGGGGCCATGGTTCCGCGGAGCCGGGGCGCGGGGTCGGAGGCCTGGGGTCGAAGCGGCTTCCTCCGGAGCGTGGGCCTCGCCTCGCCGGCTCTCCTCGCGGGCGCCGGCCTGAGAAGCCGCCGACTCCCTCGCGACCCCGGCGCGGAGTAGCCGAAGCCGGACAGGTGTGGGCTCCCCGCGGCCGGCCGCGCCCCCGACGGTCCGCGGGTCTGCGCGCGGCTCTAAGGGGCGCACGCGGGACGCCCGGGCACCGCGGCGCGCCGCTCCGCTCCTGCCCGCGCACCAGCACCGGGTCCGCGCAGCCGGGTGGCGCGAGGGGGTGGGCGCCGGCGTTGCTGGCCCCGCCGCCCGCCACCCCGCTGCCCCGCGCGGCGCCGCCCACCCCGCCAGCTGCCGCCGCGCGCCGGTGCCCGGGCGGTGGGCTGTGCGCGCGGTGGGGGCGGCCGGGCGTGCGGCTCCCGCGGCGTCTCCGACGCGGTCCCGGCGGGGAGGAGTTCCCCAATTACACGCTTGGCAACGCGCGAGGCGAGGAAAGCTGCTTTGAATGGACTCAGAGTTTGAGACCAGGAAGGAGGCGGGGCTCAGCGGGGGTGGGGAGACTTGGGGATCCCGTGGGGAGCCTGAGGAAGGGTCTCAGAGATCGGCACGTCGTCGTCCAGAGCGAGCCCCCGAGTCGGACGGGAGGAGCCCCGCCTGGCATTTCCACGCAGTGGGGCGGTTCTCCCGCGCTCGCTGACCTCCTGTTGCCGCTCTCCCCGCGCGGCTTCAGCCAGCTGCGCCATAGCCCAGGCCGGGGTGCGGTGCTGGAAGCAGCCCGGCCATCGCGCGCACCGCGCTCGGTGCACCCAACTTCTCCTGTGCACTCACATTCTGTGTGCAGAAGTGGCTCGATGGGAGCATTGGTCAAAAAAGCAGCCGAAGTGTACCTCGCCCACAGAAGAGAGAGACTAACACAGACCAGTAAACACTGGCGATAAAGAGGAATATTAACGGTAGGAGAAAGAAAATCTCCAAGCAAAACGGAAAAGACTTTCCATTAACGCTCACTTCAGCCCATGTATTTTCATACTCAAAGATTTGAAAATTGCATTTTTTTTCACTTATAACAGTCATTCAGGAAGCTACTCTTTTGCCATGTAAGAAAAGCTGTATAGCTTAAAATAAATCCACTAAGTTTGCTGTTATATTGCAAAAAAAAAAAAAAAAGTTCTTGGGAAGTATTTTCTGTTTTGGACTACTCACAGAATCATGACAGGGTATGGCAACTTTTCCTTTAATATTGTCAACAGCTGGCAACATATTTACCAGAAGTTTCCCCCTTATTGCTGGGTTCACCCTCCTTATTTCTCCCTTCACCAACATAAACATGGTGTTGAGTAGAGTGGAGGAAGTAGATGATATCTTTTAACCTTGACTTTGCCCTCTTCCTGTCTCTAGCCCCTTCCCAGGACTCTCTTTCTGCTTTCTACATCTCTCCTACTCAAAGGCACAGACCCACTCAGGTCATCTCTGCTGGGAATACTCCTAACTGTTCTGCCATGTCCCACACCTCTAATCATCTTCCAGCTTCAGGGCAACTTTGCACTACGTTCTTACTTTCTCTATCACCCCACTGAGCACTTGGAAGATCAGTTGGGTGATGGCTTACCCTTTAGTGGATGCTCACAGTAATATGCCAAGTCTCCACATAGCCCTTAAATGTGCTGAGAGGAAACCAGAAGTGAAAAGAAGCCTTCCTTCTGCATCTCAATTTTTAACACAGTCATAGAAACACAGGCAAATGTAACCCTTGAACATAAAAGGGCTGATGTGAAGGCATCACACAGATTAGCTAATTGTAACATTCACATCATGCCCATTTCAAAGATGGAAAGAGAGCACAGAAACCTTAAGTCACCACCCAGGACCACACAGCTAGTAAGTAGGTAACAGGCTGGGAGTTGGGACCCAGGTAGTGGTTTCAGTAGCTTCCCCTTAATCACTCCGCCATAAGGTCTTTCAGATGACAGGAGCTCAATAAGTAATCATTAGTTGTTTGTTTCTTTAACTGAAGTTTTATACTCCTTGCTCTATTCCTCATTATTTGGGCACGAGTACAAATGCTTCCAAGTTGTATGTAATAAAAACAAACCAATACTTAAATGTTTTTGTAAATGAGCAGTATAATGAGAAGTGTGCTGTGAAATTTTTACAATTGACTCGATTGAAAAGAAAAATTTTTTTCCCATCCTTATGTTGTTTATTCTTCTCCTTTTCTTGCATCTGTTCAATTATCAGGCGTGAATGAAACATGCTCTCTTCTGGTGTTTGGAAAGCTTTTATCCATTTATTAAACTTAATGAGACTGCCTGGTAGACTTAAACATGTGACCTTGGAAAATGCCCCTGCGTGTGGTGTGGTCTGGAACATGATTGATTGATTGATTTTTTTTAAGAGTTAAAGGAGAAGGAGGGAAAATTCAAATCAAGCTTTCTGGGCTTAAGTGTAAAAGCAAGTTGCCAGGTTCAGAATCTTCAAAGGACGACCTTCCAGGCTTTGCCCAGCTTGGGGTACTGTGGGGTGAAGAGAAAGGGGCGAGGGAGGAAGGGGGGGAGAGGGAGAGGTGAAAGAGAGAACATGCAAGTTCTCCCCCACCCCCACCTCTCCACCCCCCCATCAGCAAGCAGCATAGTAGCCAAGAGTGAAAAGTATTTGCATTCCATTTCCCAAGTTTGCAGGGAAACAAAGGAAAATAAAAAGTTGCCTAACGGGTTGAGAAGGGACGAAGCACTTGCTCTTTTGTAATTATCAAACATTTCTCCAGTAAGGCGTGCTGTTGAGGGGACGGTTGACACCAGGGAAGTAGGTGTGGACTACAGCGGAAGGAACCATATCGGGCAGCCAGCCTGGCTCTCAGGACTAGGGATCCTCTGGCGGCGTCTAGGAGAAATACCTCTCAGGATTCCTTTCCTGGCCTCACTTCACTTCCTGCAGGCGCTGAGCACCCCAGGGAAGGGCTCTCAGCCTAACAAGACTGCTGCCTCCTTGGGCGTATTCCTGATTGCCTCTCGGTTTTCTGTTGAATAAAATCTCGTTCGTTCTCGAAATAATGCTTCTAAATTGTATTCGGATGTATTATACTTTTTATAAAGCACCTTTCTCTGCTCAACTTAAAAAAAAAATGATTGTCAAGGTTTAATAGTTTAATAGACATTCAACTCAAAAGCACAGTTCAAGGAACTTTTACACGTAATATGTATGAGACCAGCATATCTACCGGTACCATCCAGATTAAGGCAGAAATGTTTTCTCCATACTCCCTTCCAATGCCTGGACCATCTTCAGCATCAGTACCAAGCCTAGGGACCATGCTTCTGCTTCCTGTCACAACACACTGGTTTGGCCTCAGCCTCAATGGCACATAGAATCATCTGGTCTGCTCTGTTTAACCCCTGGCTTCTCCCTCCTAGTGGATTATCTGCAAGATGTATCCAAACTGCTTCAAGCAGCACTAATTCATTAATCTTTATTGCTGCACATGGCATCCCATTGTGGTAGTCAGTATTCCACAGTTATTTGGCTGACATGGTGGTGCTCACATGTCTTGGTGGCTAGATGTGCTCACTTCTCTTTCTTATCTGACTAAAATAGAATTTTTAAGTCAAAGGGAAGGCTTTTGTTTAGAAGTCACACACATTATTGAAAACAATATCTATCTACCACCCACTGGTTATGTGTGAGTGCCACACCCTGCCTCAACCAAGTGCAGCCTTGTGGTTCTTTGCGATTATTATAGCCAGTGTTATTCTGCTTACATCTCACAGAGCACCTTTCATATTCTTAACAGCCACTGGAGTATCTGCTTTTATGAAATGTCATTTCAGTCTTTTGCCCATTTTCACATGAACCCATTGTGTCTTGTTGTTTACAGAAGCTCCTTATATAGTTTACTGAGTTCTTTAGTGTGTGTGTTTCTTCTCTCAGTCAATGGTTTGCCTTTAACTATCCAAGTGTTTTATGAATGTCATTACTTTGTTTCATATTTAACAAATCATTGCTTACCCAGAGGTCATAAAAATGGTCTACTATGTTTCTTCTAAAAGTTTTAGAAGTCCTCTTTTAAATCTAGATTTCACTTCTATTTATTTTTATGCATAATTTTATGAGTCAATCTCTATTTTCAGACAGATAACTAATTGACCTAACATGACTTGCTTGAAATTTGCATAAATCAAGTGACCATCCATGGATCCTTTTTTTCCTAGGCTCAGTTCTTTTTGATATATATTTGCACCATTAGCACACTTTTTTATTACTACAACTTTGAAATTGTTCTTAATGTCTATTTTTAGTATTCTGTGTTTTTTCTTTTAGCTATCTTCAGCAGTCTGCATTTCCATATAAACCAGCTTATACATTTTCCTCCAATTTTTGAAACTGAAATATTCATAAACTTAAAATAAACATGTAAGAATAATACAATTATTTCCATATAATATAATCTACAGTCCATAGTTTAATTTTATTAATTGTTCCAATTACATCTTCAACAATATTTCCCCTATATAATCCAAGTTCCCATTCCAGATGATGAAATTCATTACTGTGACTGTTCAATCTATTTGTATTCTAAAACAGTTCTTTGGCCTCTCATAACATTGATAGTTTCAATAGAGATGAATGATTTTGTAGAATGCATTTGTAGAATGCATTCCTGTTACCTCATGATCAGACACAGCTTATATATTTTTAGCAAAGATACCACCTAAGTAATGTTGCATTCCCGGTGTGTCCCATCAGGAATAGCCAGTGTTAATTTGTCCTGGTATGGGGTCCATAAATGACTTGGTTAAGTTGGTATCAGCCAGGTTTTGCCACGGTGGAGCTATTTTTCTTTTAAAATTGTTGACTATTCTTTAAGAGAAATTCTTTTCAAATATTTAACTATTTTAATTTCAGCTTATAGTGGTGATATTTGTGTTGGTTGTATAGTGGTGATTAATTACTTTTATTATTCTATATTTATTAGCTGATATTATACTGTAATATAATATATACTGCAGTAAGGAAGCACTTTCTTCCTCCATTATGGTCAGAATGGACTCATGGTTTCTTGTTCTATTCAATGCATTTTAATACATAGCTGTCATTCTTTATTGTTATTCTCAAATTTTCCAATACTTTAGACAGCAAGATCCTCTTCATGGCGAGTTCTGACTCCTTTTGGCATGCTTCCATATAGTTATAAGCATATCCTTATTTTCTCATACAAGACTTTCTAGACTCACTCATAATTTCCTTTTTCCAGCGCCTGAATCCACCATTTCTCCCTGGTATATTTTCATTAGGAATGACTTTTCAAAAACAAGTTATTGTTAATAATCTCCGCTTTTTTATTGGCATACTTAGCACATTTCCTTTATTACCCATGTGGTTGTATTTATACCTGCTGTTCTGTTATTTGTTTTCTTATATCCTTTTTGTTCCTGTATTACTTTCTTCCTTCCTGTTAGATATTTTCTAACCATCTCAATACTTTTAAAATTGTTTAATATATTTTCTTACTGATTGTTCTGGGATTAAATGTGTATCTTAACCTTGAAACAATATAGCTTAAAATGTCACTAACTTAATTTCAATAATATATAGAAATTTTGTTCCAATGGCCTGTCCTCCCCTAAGAAGTGTCTGTATTTCTCTCTCTTTTTTAAAATCTAGTATTTGTTCAAAAATAAATATTCTGAATGTGGACACACCGTTCAGTAAGTTTGAAATCCAAGGATCCTTTCTTCTCCCTCTGTTGCTGTACTATCTTGTTGTGGGGGTCAGATTTATTTTTGTTAGGTGACTTTCCTGGATCTGTTGTGTGGTGTTTGTGTTCCCTGTAATGTGTCAGGACACAGGGGAAAATTCCCCCACCCATCTGGCTTCTTCTTGGACTTGTTGAGTAATTCAACTTCAGATAGCGTTACAGAAGAAAAATAATAATTTAATAACATGCAGCAGGGATTCTACATCAATACTGAAGCTTCTGCCTTCAGTTGGGAAAAATAGAAATTATCAATATATCCTAAACTAAGGAATGGGGTAGGCCTTGGGACCCCAAGGATAGTGAGGGATGTCACATTGAGGGATGGTTTTATATTAACTCCGAAAGTAAAGATGGGACATTTCTACAGCTAATCCTATAGCTTGATCACACTTCTCCAATCTCTAGGTAGTAAAGGGAGCAGTGATTGCTTCTGTTAGGAGAAGGACAAGAATTTCTTCTCCTTAACATAAGGGCCTGGATTGACAGAACCTTGAAATACTCTGCATGCCAGGTGGAATATCCTGTGCAGACCAGTTCAGAGACTCTTAGGGGTACTCGTTTCAGCATCTTCAGATGTATGTTTTATTGAATTATCATGTAATTTTTAGCTTGGGTTTCCCAAGTGTGGCCCCTAGATCAGCATCACTCTATCTGCTCTGTCCTGATGGCTCACACACACTGAACATGCCTATAACCGTCTAGATCCCCAGGAACATGTCAAAGGCTTACATTGTCATCTATGGATATCTAATTCACTAAGTTTTCCCTTTGCATTCAGAGCTGGTCTCTTTCTCCCTTAGCTGTCCTCACAGCCCTAGGTGGCTGTAATGCCTATCTTCCTTGATGCTAGGATTGCTATCGCTCCCTGCAATACCCTGGGTTGGAGGTTTTTCCATAGAGATCTAAATCAGGTCAAATAATGCCAAAGTCCTGGGGAAAGGACATTTTGTGGAGTTCCAAGTCATGTGATCCTCCTCTGGTGATACCAAGGCTGCTGGTTTCAAAGTTACCATCATGCCAGGTTGAAATGTCACTGTTATTGAGATTCAATAGTTCTTCTTTACTAAACACTTATGGTAAGTGCCCATGGTTAAATTTCCAGAATACTGGAATGATTGCTTTTGATAATCTTGACATTGTTTTCATTACATTTTGTGGGGAGAGAGGTCCACACTCCACCATTCTGGGATCTCACTTCTGGATGATTCGTTGAATGAACCTAAAGCATAGATCAGCCTGTTCCTCAGACCTGTTGGCCCTGTGTGTGAGAAACATGCTGTTATATCACTTATGGATAGCTGTGAGATCTTTACTTTATAAACTGCTAAGAAAATATTGTTTTGAATGTGGTACAACCTTTCCTATCCAAAGAGGTTTCATCAACCAAACGGAGGATCAGACAAAGACACATTTTTGAACCAACCCTTGAAGGCTGCCCACAGATCTGAGGCATCTAGGAGAGGATGGGGAGTGAGAGATGAGGGGTGAGAACAGGGGTTGGGAGAGCACAGTGGACTCTGGTGGAGGATCATGGGTGCTTTGGTGGTAGGAGAACTACAGTGGCCACACCTGAGGGAGAAATCCTATCCTGTCAAAAAAAATTAACAGAGATTTCATTAATAAAAACCCAAAATATTAAAAACAACAACAGAGGTTTCATCCAGTCCTATCCACTGACGTTCAGGTTTTCATTCCCTCTGTTAGTTCACACTCACAGAGCACCTGCCACTGACCTGGAAGAGAGCTGACTGCTAGGGCGTCAGCAGAACAAAATGAAGAGTGTAGACTGAGTTGGTAGATTAGTATTGCCAAAGTCCAGCCCCAGCCAAGGCCAGAGTCCCCGCAGGAGGAGACCTTTGGTCACACAGCATGAGTAGCATGGCCCTCACCATAGTATGAGTCAATGAGAGCTCATTTCGAATTTTCTTCTTTCTTCCAAATATAGTATCTGATCTGTTTTGTCTTTTAATTTGAACTCACAAAAGCTAAGGACACTCATTTCTTCAGACTTTTATATTAGGGAAATTCTGAGCAGTAAGTATTTTTGAGTCACAAGTTTTCCATAAAGAATTCATGCTCATTTCAAAATAAGATACAGTGCATCTGAATTTGGGGTTGAGCAAGTCTATAGAATATGACAGTGACAAACAGATAATCAGGAAAATCTTCAATGAAATGAACCTTTTTTTGCACATTTCAAAAGCATTACCTTTCATCACTGGAAACCTGGTAAGTAATTGCAATGATCAGAGTAATTCATATTCAAATACTCACCGTGTTTGCTCTTGGTGTTGATTGTCCCAGATGTGTGACTATTGTAAAAAAACATTAAGACTAATTTTTAAATATTTAAAACACTGTTTTCACTGAGAGAACTATAGCATTTCCAATTTTCCAAAGAAAAGTTCTTTTTGATTTGAAACTAGTTCTAACAATAGAGGCTAATGTTGATTGAAGACTAGGTGTCATTGCAACTAAGTTTTCCCCTTGAGTTAGACCTCAGCCCCCAAGTGCAGTCACCATAATCATTAGTTTGATGCTCTGGAAGGAGCAATCACATCAACATACCTGACTCCAGTCAATCAGAACTCCCCTTCCTACCTCCTCTGCTCTCTTTCAGATGGAGAGGAGGAATGGCGCTACTCTCTGACAGATCTATTTCTACCAAGAGGAGTTTCTAAGATCACAGCAGCAGAAATTTTTACATTAAAAGAACAGATTGAAAGGTCATATTTTCAGGCAAAAAAGGTAAAATTCTCTAGGGCATTCTTGATAGATTCGTTCAGCCGAGGGCTTGAACTAAGATTTTTCATTTTAAGTTACATTTTGTTCCAAATCAACTTCCGTCTGGAAACAATTACATGATGTTGTGAGTTCAGACTTTTAAACTGAGAACTGGAATCTGGGCTGTCATTCTCTCCTAGGATGGGACACAATTTGTGCCAACGGATCAAGCTCTTTGCCTTTTCACATCTCTATTTGTAAAATCAATATTTCTCATTTTACATTTCTCCCTACACTTATGTCCCCAAAATTAGCTCATTGGAGAGTTTTAAGGCATGAGCACAACACATAGATTACATTACACCTTCTTGTCAATCTTCAATGGGGGTGTTGGCTGTCCGATTTTAACATTGATAGTTATTTTAGAAGCATACGAACCCTATTATCATATACAACATCTAGACTAACTTCAGACAAAGTTTGTCCTAGATAGGCTCATAGATTCCTAGGAAAGTATAGAAGTTAATACTAGTAGCTGATTTATTAGAATATTTTGTCTTTCTATTTGTGGTGATGTCAAAAGGGATATATTTAAATATACCGGTTCTAAAAGTAGGGCACTGTAATTTATAATTATTTTCAAAAAATTTTATTTCTTGCCTTGTTATCATTTCTCTCAAGGTGATTCTTTATGATGTCCTCATTAAAAATAACATGGAAATATCCATAATACAAAATCAGAGAGCAGAAAACTAATATGAGATTTTTCACTAAATATTCATCAGATTTAAGGCACAGCAGCATGTAAATGCAGCAGGCATATCTTCAAACTGGAATCCATCCAGCAAGCCTCCTATGGTTTTCTGTAACCAGAGACTAGAACTTGTCAAGGAAATTATTGCAACCTGATACAAGACACCTTTTTCCATTACGATTGAGAGGTTCGAAGAGAGCGTTTATGCGTGTATGCAGTCATTTAGACATAACTTTCAGTGCATTTTTTTCTAAACTATAATGAATAGTGTAGAAACTGTAGAGAAGATATGAGAGATGTGTTACTAAGCAGTCAATAAAAACAGAAATTTCACAATGGCCTTACGTTTGCATTTTGATTTGTTAGTTTTCATGCTGTGGTTGAATGGAAAGCATACATATTACTCCACAAATAAATATCACCATTTTTAGTGGAGAAATGCATCTTGGGTGAAGACTTAAAAGCATCCTGATATTGAAGGGGCAATGGAATCCCCTCATAAACAGGTTTGCCCCACAATGGGCACCTATGTTTTTGAAGACCTTAAACTCATATATTCTGATGATAAAGTGACTGACCTTGAATATAATGTAAAAGTTTGTAGAGTAAAGATTTGGTGTTATGCAAATGGATGCTCTGGGCATTAGATGGTTACGCAAGTTGAAAGACAAGCTGTTAAATATCTGCCTCTGTACATGTTCATGGCATGGCGAAGTATGTACCTACCAACACAGGAGAGGTAGATGGATTTTAAGGAACTAGGTACATTAAATGGTCAGTTTAAACTGACCTAATTTTGATGGTTTGCTAACAGTTTTAATCTTCCTTTTAGACATCCAAGTGATTGACAGGGAAGCAGAAAATGTCTCCTTCTTACTGTAACAGAGGTGTCTCCATAAAGAAGGGAGATTCCATTTTTCCTGCCCCACCTGAGGGCCAGGGCTGAGCAGTGAAGAGAAGCTTGAGACAAAGAGGAGAGGCAGGAAGGAGAGACACTGGGAGAGGGACAAAAAGAGATACCTGGAGAAGGACTTGCTTGCTTCTTACTCCAGGCTTGTAGCAGGGACTTGGGGACTTGGAGGACACACGTGGAATTCAGACAGTGACTCTTGGAAGAGACAGGTGGATGAGAGACATGGAAAACTGACAATGGCAGCACTATCTCAATTTGCACCTTAAATTTGCTCCTTTTGTCCCAGACTCACCTGGTGCCTTCTGCTCCTTTCCTGTGCTTCCCCACCAGAGGTTGCCCGAGACTTCTGGCAAGATTTTGTGTTTCAGAAGCCCCACTTTGGCTGGGCATTTACAAACAGAGGAATGGATAACTGTGGTTGTTTCACGGGAAACAATACCCTTTTTCTTCTTCCCTCCTCACACGCAATCATTCTATTAAAGCTCTCACACACTATAAGTAAGTCTTGTCTTTAGGTGGTGGAAGGCAGAATCCCTTTCAATATGCAAGTTTGGGTTCCACTAGCAATAAAAATTGTTCCCGGATATGCTCTCCAACTGTACATAGATCAAATGCAGTGCTTTGCATCAATGTTCGCCAACAGCAAAAGGACTGAGCTTGCATGCCGAGCTCCCATTTTGAGCATACCCTTAAGCAGAGACCCACGGGGTACTGTACCCATGGAGACGTATGCTTTGGAAAGAACATCTGGCTTAACCATTTATCCTCGCTGTGGCTGAAATCAATTTTCTCTCTACATGCTACTGGAGGAAACTGGATCAGCATAGAGGTGAGTTGCCAAGTAAGAGGTTTTCTTCCAAGCAACCGCATGATGGGTTTCCTTTATGTCCTATTTAGGAAATGAGTCCACTGAAATATGAATATTTTTCGAGGGTTGACATTTATCCACAAGACCAGTTCATTTTTTATTTTTTAATGAACATTTAAGGTTCATATACAAAAGCTAACAGAGCAATAATTCAATCATGAAATACGTACAAGGAACTAAAATGGAAAATAACTCAATTACATTTTCTTACCACAGAAGCACTACACGCCAGTTGCAGCCAGAGGTGGTCAGGGTCTCACAAGGTAAACCACAGGCCACATGCTAACACGGTCATCACACCCAAGTTTTAACACCGACTTTTTTTTTCTTGGTCATTGTTTGCTTAGTGGAGGGAACAGGGTTGGGGAAAAAGAAGTATTTTTTTTCCAAAAAAAAAAAGAATTTTATGCAGTTAAATTTTTCCTTGGGGAAATATTTTATCTTTTAATCTAACATACCGTATATTTCTGTTATTCAATTTGTCTGCATAAATATTTGCCTATGCTACTTTTTAAAGTAAGATCATGCAGTACTTTTCTAATTTCAGAACAGTAAGAATTATCAAAGGCAATTAATTTTGTACATAAATGCCCACAGTCTCCTTTTTAATGAAAAATGTGCTCTTTGTGATCTTTGTTTCTTGCGAGAGTTGGTCAAGTAGTAATCATGGAGCGTTTCCTAAAATATTTATTTGCTGGGAAAATTTGTATGAAATGACATTTGAAGTATAAAAAACATTGTTAGGTAACACTTGGAACAGTTAAAAATATACTTATCTTGTTTGTAAACTATCAGTAGAAGATACTGAGCATCTGAGTGCCAGAGCCATTGTCTCTGGTTGTTCTAGAAAGTTCCTCACTTTATCAATGTGACATCTTTGAAACATCTGACGCTATATATAGAAACATTGAGGCAATATTATTTGTACATATTATGGAACATGCAAAAATTTCCTGAAAGACAGTGTCCAGGTACTTTAGGTCCCTCAGAGCTCAACCTCACCTTATGCCCCCTGGCTGGACGTATGGCTCTCTTGGTGTCCGGGAGTGCGGTGGGTTACTTTGAAGAGGAAGCTCCTTTAATCACTGGCTCCCTATTCAAATATGTTGCCCAGTAAACTAAGTTGAATGTGCCAAATAAGACTGGGAATACAATTCGGGACATTTTGTCGATCTTGCTGATGCTGTTGTAAGTCTTTTTGTTTTCAGAAGTCTTCTCTTCGGGAGGTTTTACTGAGACTGAAGATGTATTTGAAGTTCCTGCAGGGGTCTGCTCCTTTGGGATGTTTGGGGCGTGCGTCATCTTCCCAGTAGTATAAACATTTGTTGACTTATTTAGTATGAGCTCCCGCTCCTTTTTCTGAAAAAGACAGAAGAACATAAGGGCATGCATTTGCAGGCACTTGTCAGCTCACTTCCAATACTCCTAAAGTGTGTCTTTCATAAGAGAGGTAGAGAACATCAGTTTAGCTCTAGGAGAGGGCAGTTGTCCAGACTCCTAAATCTACAACCCACACGGTCAGTTTTAGATGTGAAATTCCAGAATAGGCAAAATAATTTACAGTCAGAAAAAGTAGAAGACAGTTTACATTGGCGAAGTGGGGATAAGAACTGTCTGAGGGGATATGATGAACTCTGGTGTGCTAATGAAGCTCTCTAGCTTATAAGAATTTGGGTTACACAGATCATGTTTATCAAAACTCAGCAAATAATCCTTAACATTTGTGCTTTTGATGGCATATAAATTTTGCTTCAAAAGAATCAAGGTGTAAACAAATTCTGAACTCTAGTCCGTGATACGGATGTTGAACTATTTAGTGGAAACCTATTCTGTGATATTTACTTTGAAATGCACCGAAAACGATGAGGTGGATTGATACGCTCTGGGCAGGGTGACCAGCGGTCAGCCTCTAGTTCTGGCTCCTTCAGGGTCAACTTCAGCTTCTTCTTCCAATGACCCTCACTTCCTCCTCCATCCACACACAGGTACTCATGCCTGGAAGTCACCTTGAATCCTAACTCTGGCCCAGCGGTTGCTTCTGCACAGCATAGCATGCAATGGTAGTGAACACATCCTGTTTTTCACACACCCTCTGCTTCTAAGTAAAAGTCAGGCTGTGCTCACTTGCTCACACTTTGCTCACCTATCTGTGCTCAACACCAGAGTCTAATGTATGCCTGAGAGCTGAGGCTGCCCAGATGCTTCTACAGAACATTTGGGGCTTCACAGACCACAGCCTTCTGGGGAACCACACTTGATTCCCTAAGCCTTCTTGAGGCACATCATTTATTCTGAAAAATCAGTGCTAGCCTGGGGCTGTCCAGTGATGGTACTTGCAGCTCCTTCCAGGTCTCTATAGCCACTCTTGGCAAGTAGCAGCAACAGCAGGATGGAGTGTGAACATGGTGGCTGATGATACTAGTGAACCCGCCCAATAACATTAAGGTTCTCTGTGTACCCCTGGGTTCACTTTCCTCCTAGACTCACCAACAGGAGCCTGCCTACCTCAACTCATGCCATCATCAGCCCACCATGCATGGACATTCACGACCCACTGGTATGGCAAACATCGACCTTCACAAAAAGCAGTACTGAGTGTGGAAAGCCCCCTCTCCTGGACTCCATTCTTGCTCCTCCCCATAAACATCTGCCACAGCTTCCTCTGTTGGCACGACCAAGTCCAGGAACTTTGGCTAAGAATCCTGTGTCTGAGGATGCCCTGCCGCTATAAATGTTCCCCAGCTCCCCAGAAATTGTCCACTGAGGTCAGCTCACTCTTGTGCCCCCTACCCCCCAACACAAACCCTCACTTGTGTATGTGTTGGCCAAAGCCTCATCTCCCTTTCCTCTTCCCTGAGAGAGCCCAGCAAGTCTCTCTCTCCTTCCTCTAGCTGTACTCCAGGTGAGTCATCCATGACTGAAACAAGGACATGGCAGGGATTTGAGGCACTGGGAGGTGGGAAGATGAGATGGGCCAGGTCATGTCAGAACCTCTGACTTTTCACAGGAAAGGAAGCAGCAGCATTAAAGGCACAAGGCAAGCATGGGTCTGCAGCGGGAGAGCTGAGTGTCCTCAACGGAAGTAGAGTGTTCTGTGCCAACTACTACTGGCTTGTGACCCTGGTTAGGAAGCCAGAATGTATAATTTCAGTCTTCTAGAACTTTCGTTAAGCTGATTTTTCAAAGGAAAGATTAAGTTTTACTTCCATGTCTACTCTGAAGCCCTAGCCTGCTCTCTTCTCAGAGCAAAGGATTGTTTATTTGTCTAATGCCTGGTATAATTAGCAGTTTATCATGCGCTATTTTATTTTCTATTCCATGTTTTTTATTCTCCACTCCCCAAGGACATGGTTCAGCTTGGAATCTTGTGCAACCTTTTTCTTCAAACAATGCTCTAAATACCCCGGCGATTAATTGCTTTGAACAGTCATGCTTTCCACAATCAGTCATGTGGATCGCTCGGGCGAGCCAAATCATCTTGTCAGAGGAAGTAGGTAAGTTTTGCTGATAGGCTGTTTCCAATAAATGGCTCGCTCCCCTCATGACCTTAAAGCCACCTTGCAGAAGCCACACTGCTTGATAAAGTGGCAAAAGAGTGAGCAGAAGAATGAGCCGTGCAATTCCAAACTAGACAAGCAGTCCCTTGCCCACAAGCAGGTAGGTGGACTTTGTAGAGACAACACACCTGAGCACATGCAAACCTGAGCCTTTAACCTAACATTGGGCCTTTCGCTTGAAGGAAGTTGGCGATTCAATAGAGCCGAAACCTGTTACCAGTTAAGTCTTTGTGAGAAGCTTGTATGTAAGGGAACGGGTCACTGTAAGGCGGGAGAAAGGGGAAGAGAAACACCTCATCTTACAGTTCAACACAGAATCAGAATGCAGGTTTTGCTGGAGCAGAGAGGAAAATGAAGTCAGTACCTTGATCTTGGCGGCTTCCAGGGCTTTCTTGCCGTCCCAGGCCCAACCTCGTTTTGTGAAGTAGTTGACTGTGGCAAACTCAATGAGCGCGGAGAAGACGAAAGCGTAGCACACGGCGATGAACCAGTCCATGGCGGTGGCGTAGGCCACTTTGGGGAGAGAGTTCCGGGCACTGATGCTGAGGGTTGTCATGGTCAGCACTGTGGTCACCCCTGTGGGTGTCAAGGGTGTGGGATGGGGGGATGGAAACAGGGATCAGTATGGGCCGTGGGTCCCAGGAGAACATCCCTGAACCTGCCTGAGACAGGACGGGAACTGATCGCATTCATTCCAAGGCTACATTAGTGGCATTTACGTTTTTATTTTATTTTCCTTGTCAATATGCTATTCCTGTAGAATATGATAGTTGGGTCTCCCTGGTGGCACAAAGGGTTAAGTCGTAGCTCTATGAAGACCTCCACAGCCACTGAAGCACAAGTTCGACCCCCAGCCAGGGAGCTGACCCACATGGTGCAGCAGACCTCTCCTGCCTCGCCCATTGCTCCCCTCAGCAGTGTATTTCAGTAGATTCACCTGTTCTGTTCCCTATTCTGTCTCTGGTGAACCCTCTCACCCCCTGAACCTCTGGTCTGCACCCCAATTCTTGAATGCATAAATAAATAAATCTTAAAAAAAAAAGAATATGATAGTCACTGAGGAGGGCAGTGGCTATGATTTATAAACATATCCCATGATCCTGTTGCTCATAAGCAATCCTGGCAAAGATGTGTCAAATGAGTAGCATTTCTTGGTGGCACTTGGCAACCCTCCACAGAGAAAGGGCAATGGCCTTCACAGAGTGTGGACTGAAGTGTTTCACAAAGATAAACTATGTACCTTGCAAGTAGTGGGCTGGACACAACTGATGAGACATGCTTGATTTTAATTGGATTAACCAGCTGCAGGAGCCAGGATGCAATTCCAGCCTCATGTCTGACACTGGCTGGCCCCACACCCCCTGCGAGAGTGATGAGTGTGCTCTCTAGACTGCTGTGCCAGATGCTGTGGCTGCTGCTGCGGTTTCCAGGGAGCCTGGAGTGACCATACAGTGAGTGTGGTCCCTTGCAGGGGCCATCCTTCTAGGACTGGCAGATTAGGAGCCATCTCCCAACTGCCAGACTCCATCCTCAGTTGTGTTATGATCCCCATTCTGTAGGGCAAGAGCTTAAAGACTTAAAAATACTTAACAGCCTGCAATTTGACAGCTGCCAACTAAGAACTCATAATATTACCCAGGTCTGCCACGCCCTTACAAACTGAGTGGCTTCTACTGTTTGTTAACCATGCCGTCCTCCTACCTGCAGTCTTATCTGCACCAAGGCGTATCTGTGTACATGGTGTGTGGGTGTCATGCACCTGTTTGTATGGTCCTCTCCCCCAATTTCTATGTCAAAGTCTTAACCTCCAGGATGTAAGAATGATATCTTGCTTTACGTAGGGTCTCTACAGAAGTAATCAAGCTAGACCAAGGCCTACACAAGGGCCAGATCCAATGGGGTGGGTGTCACAGATGTACACACCAGGAAACGCCATGTCAATATTGGGATCAGGTTGCAATGAACAAAGAACTACCAGAAGCTAGGAGAAGACAAGCCTGGAAAAGACAGAGCCTTCCCTACAGCCTCGGAGGGAAATAATTCTGCTAACACCTTCATTTTGGACTTGCAGTCTCAACCCATTTCTACTGTTTACCTAAATGCCTACTGACCAATGATTGAATAAAGAAGTGGTTGATACACACACACACACACAGAAAACACTCAGCTGAGGCTCTGTGAGTCTCAGGAGAAACTGAGACTCAGGAGAAACCATTACATAAAGAATGCAGATTAGCTAAATTTAGGGCTATATCCAGGCAACCTAATCAGAGAAGCCTACCTCAAGGCAAGGCAAGTATATAGAGAGAAGGTTTTGTCATATCAATTTGCCCCATCATGTAAAACCCCCTTCCCTCTCCTCGATGCCCCAGATCCCTTAGCACAGGACATAAACCCCCAGTTTGTCCCAATTACTTTAAAATGTATTACCATGGAAATTCACCATTCTCCCTACGTATGTCATTACATTTGGTCTTTTTGTCCTACTAATCTGTGTGATGTCAATTTATTTGTTTCAGTCAGCCTCAGTAGAACCCAGAGGGGTGCGGCATATTCCCCACACCTGCCTTATGTTTTATTGCACATGGAACTGACTACCATGGCATCACACATGAAATACTACGATTGCCACATAGGAGTGAATTTTTAAAGAAAACTGCCTGATAACATGTCAAGCAGTTCTTTATGAGGCCTGCAAAAATCCCACAGTAAAAATCCCACAGAAAACAGATTGCTGGCAATTTCAAACATATAAATAAACAAGTAAATAAATAGACAGAAGGATAAATAAGGCTACCAGCTCCAAAAGGGAACTAATGATCAAAAAGGATCACATGTCACCCCTAACCCCCTAGAGCACATCCTAAATCCTAACCCCTACCACTGAATTCCTAACTAGTTGGCCACTCTGTTTTCCAGGTTACAGACCCAGTAAGAAGCCCTCTCCGGCACCAGGGTCCAGACCCGGCCTGGGGACACTCACCAAACACCGTCCTGGCTGGGACAGATTCTCGGTTCAGCCAGAAGGACACCTGAGACAAGATCACCGTCATGATGCAGGGAAGGTAGGTCTGGATGACAAAGTACCCGATCTTCCTCTTCAGGTGGAAATGCGCCGTCATGATAGTATACTCCCCTGCGGAGAAGCGCAGTCACGCGGTCAGCCTGGCACAGTCCGACCTCCTGGGCCTGCCCCTGCCCCAGATCAGAGGCAGGGGCCTGGCTTCCCCACGCCTCTGGCTGACAAGGCCATTTTTGGGTATCCTTCCAGGGAAGGAGAGGAGAGAGAGGACACAGGGACGTCGGAACCGTCAGTTCATATAAGTAAGTCTTTTGACCCCCAGCCTCTGAGGAGTCTTTTCTGGCAGATGTTTTTGCTAAGGAAAATCAGATCGGTGTGTTTCCCTAACCCCTGGCCACAATCTGTGCCACTCTCCACACACCCCCCACTGCTACGGCCATTAGGATTTCAGGATTAAGCCTCCCCAGTTATAATTTGGGACATCACAAGCCCTGTTGTGGGTGGGGTTTTCTCCCTGTTTCTAGCCAGGCAGGAGGGTTGGGAGGAGCTGGGGTGCTCCCTGGACAGGCCCTGTGCTGGCCAGTGGAGAGTGAGGAGCAGCGGCCTCCAGTTGGGGTCAGCACCCCAGCGGCTCCTGCCTTCCACTGCCTGCCAAACAGCCAGTCCTGTGTCCTCACTCTGGAATCCGGGACACCCCCTCCGCGATGCCCCAGTGCCTCTGTGGATCTGCTTGTCTGTGTGGAAGGCATGCGGGGACCTTCCATTCATCACCGAGAACGACGCTGTCCTTATGGTGAACTGGTAAGGAGGTGCATTGGCGGCAGTATGGGGTGGGGGTAAGATGATGCAGAGAGTCTGCTTTGTACTTGAATTTGCATCTCCCTGGGGAGCTGGGAAGCGAAGCTTTGGGAAACAGAGGCAGAATCCAGCTAATCTGAAGAGGAGAGGTATTTGGTTGAACTGTGATGGCGTGGCCAGGGAGTCAGGCTAACCCGCAAATGTGGGGCGCTGCCTTGGGCCCCTGCTTAAGCAGACCCCAGGTGGAGCTGCCTATTCAGGGCTGTGATGCCGGCTGCCTGGATAGTGTGGGGACTGCTGAGGCTGATCACACAGCTCTGACGCTTGCTGTTGGAACCAAAGCCCAGCGCTTGGCAAGGCCGGCTGAGGATGTGTCCCTGAGTGCCCTTCTCGCAATGCCCCGTACTGTCCAGAGAGAAGGAACCATCAAGAGCACAGGAGGTGAGTTCTGTCCTCTTGCAGCAAAGGAAGCCTCCAAACATCCTCCCTCTCTGAAGATGCTCAGGCGGGGGTCGGCCACGCCTCCCTTGGCTCCCAGGCAGGTGGGAGCAGGTGAGAGGGGCAGGGGCTCCATCACAGCAGAAAGAGACTGGCACAAAGAGGAGGAGGAGCTTTGTCAGCGAAGACACGTACTGGCTTCATCATGTAATGTCCCGTGTCACCTCTTCTCAACTCCCGAGGAGGTGATGCGCATCCATCTCTGCAGTGGAGACTGAAACAATGCTACTTTTCCTTCTCCTTCTGTCCTTTTCAACCCATTTTACTCTTAACTTGTGGGTAGCAGTGTCCGTTCATCTTAAGGAAGATCACCCTTTCTGGAGCACAAATAGGGGTGAAACCCCACTAAGAGTCTCTGAGAACAGCGTGAGACAGCTTGCACCTCAGCAGCCGCCACCAGCATCCCAACTTCTTCACCCCAGCGTCTGCCAGGCCAGTCATTTTCACTTGTTCTCGCCACACTTGGCCGCTTCCTCTTCCTTGCCATGGTGAGCGAGGTCCTTGCCCCCTTGTCTCCTGAGACGGTCAGCGGGGCCGTGGGCAGGAGGGGCACGGCGTGCAGGGGAAACCAGCTGAAGGTCTGTGTGCTGCTTGCTCCGGACGTGCAACAGAACAGTGGTGACAGGCGCTACCCACCAGCTGTGGGCACCACCCGGTCTCTGGCTTGCTCTACCTTCGTGCACTTTTCTCCTCTGCCATGTGGAAATGCTGGGACCTGGAGGTCCCTTCCCTCTGCCAGCCATGATTAGTGAGCGTGACCATAGGTGGGCCTCCATGGCCTGGAGGCGTTGGGGGACACACCTCGTGGCTCAGGAGCACATTCTGGTCCTCTGGACACTCCATCTGGTTATATCAGGTGACCCTAGAGCGCAGGCCAGCCCAGCCCAGCTAAGAGCGGGAGTGAGCAGAGCCTCCCTCCTGGAAGGCCGCAGGGCCTAGGCTGCTGGCTGTGCCTCCCAACTCAACCCTGGGCACACCACTGACATCCTCAAAGCAAGAGGCCAGGAGGAAGGTAACTGAGCTATGTGCAGGAAGCTGTGCACCCTTCCTGCGGAGAAGCTGCCTGTGTGTCTCAGTGCTGGGGCAGGCTGTGTTTCATAAGCAGCGCCCTGCTGGCACGGGGCATTGTGTGTAGATTAATGCCTGGCATTAATGCCCCACAGCCGGTGCCTCCCTGTGTCGCTGTGGAGGTTGGGGAGGCTGGGTGAAGAGCACCCTGCGGCCCCCATGCCTGCACAGCCAGGCCCTGCAGTGCCAAGGTGAGTTGGTGAGTGGTGGGGTGTGCTTGGGCATGCCGTGCAGGGGCCTCACCTGTGCTGGTGCTGATGTTCTCGGTGCCCACCGTCTGCCCCATCAGGTGGTACTGGTTCAGTCTGGACCCATCTTCTGCCACCACCACCGACTTGGTGGTGCCGTTGGTCCAGACATAGACGACTTCGGAATTAGGGTACGCATCTGGATTGGAGGGATGCAGAAAGGGAGAGCAACACAACTATTTGCAGATGGTTATAAGAGAAGAGAGATGACTGGAAGGTTTGGAAAGTCAAAGCTAGGCCAGGGGGTCTGACTAGGGCAGAAGCACTGCAGTTTTAGTCCTTCCCATTCCCAAAGGGTAAGTGCCGGGCTTCCTGGTGCAAACTGCCACGTGGGCTGAGACCACAGTGCCTGGGCTCCCCTGGCTCTTCAGCTCTGTGCTTTGGTTCTCCCACTTGTAGAACAGGGGAGAGATAGCACCTGCTTCTTGGGGCTGCCTGTACTGTGATGTGACTTCCGCCACAATGTACTGCACAGGACACTGAGGCAGTCCTGATGGCATCATGGCATTTCCTAAGGTGGGTCTAGAATTGGGGAGATTGAACAAGGGAGCCACCAAAGCCATGGCCACTGCAGGGGGAGGGCATGGGAAGGTGCTGTCCTGGGTCCTGGACTGAAGATGCTCACAGGGGCGGCCAGGGGCCCAGCAGGACCTTCACCTGGGGAAGGGACCTTAGTGTCGAGAGAGATTTGCTACTTAGGAGGAGTGGCCAGGGCATCTAGCGGGCTCCCTGCCACTGAAAGGCTTCAGGCTTTACTCCTAGCTACTTAAGCACAGCACGGCTCCCGCTTCGGATGGAACAAAACAGAGCGCCCTCACAGCGGGAAAACGGCAAACGTCTCAGGAGGGGAGGCTGAGCTGCTGATGCTGGAGGATTGTGTGTCCCTGAGCATACTGGGCTCTGGACCCTCCACCAGGCAGGGCTGGCCCACTGCACTGCAGGGCAGCCTCTGGAGTGGCCATCCTGCCAGGAGTCACAAGCCAAGCTGGATCGAGTCTGCACAAGAACAGTGTCTCGAATAATCCACTGCCCCGATGAAGCACGCGAATGGCACAATTCTACCCTTACTTGTGTTTTTTGTACACGAGTATTCATAACAGCTAAAAAAAATGATAAAAACAGCATTTGCATAGCATACTATGAACTAAACAGAGAAAAAATGCCAGCAGCGTTAAGGTACTTCACGCGTGACTCACCAGAGGATCACCTGCTTACCTAATAAGGGGATAGTCTGAGTTTCATGTTGTAGTCTTACCTTCTGGACAGAAGTCACTAAACAAAGTGCCTTTTTGGCTTTGCCTATGTATTGTTTATGAAATCTGTACATTTTTTAACCCATTGGATTCATATTTTGTTATCTATTCTGATACCCATACATGTTATGTGTTGCTAGTATCTTCAAATTTGTGCTGATTTCACTTTGTTGTGGGGGATTTTTTTTTAACCAACATTAATTTTAATGTAGTGAAGTTTATGCACTTTTAATCTTTTTGCATTTCTTGCAAAGGCCCTCCCTGCTCCCAGTTCCTCACAGATTACATGTGCATTGCACAAGTTGGAACACTTCCAGATTAGAGCGCTGATGGCTCAGAGTTGATTTCTGTCTATGTGTTTGCACTTAAGTACGCAATCGCAGCTCTTCCATGTGGTTTTCAGTGTGAAGCCCCCTCCCACCCCCACGCAGCTCTGCCTGGGCATTTCCAGCTCACACACACCTCCTCTGTGCCAAGCACTCAGCCCTACTTCCCATCTCTACCCCGTTTCAGACTCCCCCATCATAACTGCAGGCACTTTAGAAAACATCGGGAGCTGCAAGGGGACAGGTCCCCCCTTTTCTTCTTCAGCAGCCCTGGTGGCTCCTGGCTCACTGCTCATCCTATTACATGTTAGAACCAGCTCATCAGGCTTCATTAAAAGCGCTATGATGAGGTTTATATTGGAACTGAATTGGGTCTATAGAGTATAGATCGGGGAGACATTCATCTTATGATATTGAGTCTTTTTAATTATGGACATGCTGTGTCTCCCGTGGGTTTAGGCTTCTGTAGAGTGAGTGCCTGACAACAAGCTGTTTTAATATTTCTACACAACTAGGTAAGAACAAGTTCCTCTTTAGAAAGCCCTCAGTGGCCCAGACAACTGAGCGCTCGGGAGACCCTGCTTTTCCCTTTGTGAGCCCCAATTCCTGCTCTTTGTTTGAAATGTACCAATAAAGAGTGCACCTTGGAACCACAGGTACCCCACGCTGGAGCCTGGTGGTGCGGCAGGGGCGCGTCTTGCAATCACAGCAAGACCCACCAGGGCCGATCCGGCCACAGCAGAGATTCTTCTTGGAAACAGCTCTGGGACTGCAAGTCACTGCCAGCGCCACCAGCTCACGCGTTCCTGCTGCGGCCGCCACTCCCCAGGCTGTGCTCCAGCCTCAGCGGGCTCCCAGGCAGCGATATCTTTTGGTGGAGCTGGATTACCTCCTCCACAATTCTCAAGCACCTCTACCAGGTGCTCCCTGCAGACCTGAGCTACTCCAGCTCGCTCGCGCACACCTGGTGTCACCAAGGTCATGTCCACGTCCACCTTATGGGAAGGCTGCTTGGAGAGGGTGGGTCAGACCCCAGAGAACTGGAGACCTGGTTGTAGCTCTATCTGCAGGATGTGGAATACAGGTAAACGGGCGCCGTGACAGTACTAGGAGCTACAAGGATGTCACACTTAACTGATACTGCAGGCGGACACTACGCGGTATTCTCGTCATACTTTAAGAAAATGAACATGACCTTCTGTGTTAACATAGAAGTATGGTTTCATCTTGACATGAACGAGCCTTCTGCAGGGTGTCCCTTCTTGGCCCGGTGGGTGGGTATGTGAGGCTCAGGGTGTGAGGGTATGGGGCTGGCAGTGCCCTCCACCTGGCCAGTGGCTTTCTACAGGTGTGGTCACAGGCACTGCTGGGCTTGTGCTGAGGCTCTCGGGGCCCACAGAGTCCCACACAGGTGACAGGGAGATATCTATTTATTTCCTTCTGTGTAAATGCCAGAGGACCCTGAATACCGAAGCCCTTGAGCAGAGCAGCCCTGCCAGGCTCTGCCAGGGCGGGGCGAGGGAAGACAGGACAGTGTGAGCAGGGCCTCTGGCTTCCTGCTGTCCCCAGACTACTGCGGGGCTTCTGGCACATCTGCACATCTGCCCTGCCTCTTTCCCAGCTCCCCCACCTGGGGCTGGGGAGAGCTGCTGCGCTGGGAAGGCTCCCCCGATGGGAGGAGAGCCGAGGGCATTCCCAAATGCTCCTCGCTCCACTGCCCAGTCCACAGTGGGCGGTGCTCCTGAGTCCTGACCAATGCTAAGGAAGGCAGGCAAGGCCCCCGGCCCCTTGAAATGTGTGAGCAGGTTTTGGAAACATGAACCCTGAATCTAAAACAGGAGCTCAAACCTGGGGTGCAGTGACCATGGCCAGTTCTGGAGTTAGGAAGGGCTAGACACTCAGACATGTGTCTAAGAAGAGCACAGAGCCCGGGAAGCTGTCACTCCTGCAGCTGTCTGCTTGTCGCCACATCTGCTTGCGCAAAAAGGGAAAGGGGCAAAGAGCGGGTGAGACACAGATGATGGTGGGCAGCAGCCCCGGGGCGCCTTCTGGAGAGTGACAATGGTCCGGGTGCGGAGGCCTCCTGCAGAACAAGCTTGTGAGGATGAGATGGGAGTGATGGAGGTGCAGGGGCAGGGACTGGGGCTGGCACAGAGCCGGGAGGCACTGACTTCCACCCCGTCTGCCTCCTGGCCTCAGGGCCACTTTCCACGGTGGGATTCAGGGTGGCACAGTTGCAAGTGGGGCTCCCTGGGCCCTGAGGCTGAGAGGCACATTGGTCAAGGCTCCTGGCACTGCTGGCTAGAAGGAGGCTGGTTCTGTCACCTGCACCTGCTGGTCTTCTAAGCCTTCTCCATTATTAGGGTGGAGAGGGGCAGATAATGACACCTGCCTTGATTCTGAGCCAATAATACAACAATCACAAGTAGAAAAAAGTTGGAATCCCAAAGTGATGTATAAACATTTACCTACAATGCATAATAATAATTTCTGTGATCTTGCTTTTTAAATGGTCCTTTGGATATTGGTAACGTTAGCAGCAACATCAAGAGACAGTGTGGATGTGGCATATCAGTTCGGTATCTGAGTTCCTCCTTCCTCATCAAATTAAGGATGGGGATAAATGACCCCTCGCGTCTGTTTCAGCACAGGCACTTTAGTGACACGAAATCCTTCTTTTTGTATCAGCGGTGCGCCATTCAATCCCTCGGCTGGGGATGGCCGTAAATGAAGCCATCTATTTTGCCATGCTATCTTCTGTCATGATTTAGCGCTCTAGAAGACGCTTGTTTTTCTCCCATACATCAGCAGAGCCAGGCGAGGAGGCTTGGACCATCTTGACTCGTCATGGACTTGGGAATTCATCACGACTGTCTGAGCCACTCCTTCCCCTGGGCTGACCCTTTCTGTGTGTCCTCCCCTGGCACTGCAGCTCGAGAACAAGAGGGGGTGACGGCACTCTCACCCCTGTTTACAAGGCCTCTCAAAAGCAACAGTTTTCACAGTAGCTAGAAGAGAAATACGGCAACACAACTCTAACATTCAATGCTGGGAAGAAGTTCAGTAACTTCTTTATCTCTGAATCTCCATTTCACCATCTTTAAATGGAGGAAAGCACACCTATTTCCCAGGGGTACTGTAGAGCAAAGTGTGTTCATCGAGATTGTCGAATTCTTCAATTCATCATTTCACATATATATGACATACAGTCGATGCTTAAATAATAATAGCTACAACAGTCCTATGTTGAGAAGGATTTGTGCTTGGTGTCAAATTCAGTCTTGGGAAAAGAGCTTCCTGTCTGAATTCACCTTCTAATCATGGGTCAAAAGCAAAGCCAGCATGTGGGTCCCATCCAACAACTGCCCACCGGCATCATCTGCTGTCTACTACTCTGCCAAGCACTGCGATTATTATGACTGAAGCAGCATTGCCGTCTAACAGTATATTATGTTCAAGTATTCACTGTTGAGAATCAGCATATGCATGTACTACCTGAAGAAGTAACTGCTAAGAGTCCAAATCTCCCCTTCCCATGCCATTACTCCTTTTCCAGGTTTACGCCCTCCTCTTCCCCTTCCCTCTGGTAACCAGAAATTGGTTTTCTAGTCCAAAAGTTTATTTTTGTTTCATTTAGTTTATCTGTTTATTCATTTTCTCTATATACCACATAGGAGTGAAGTGATATGATGCCTGTCTTTTCTGCTGACTTATTTTACTATATACAATTCCCTCCAGTTTCATGCATGTTACTCTCGAATGGCAGGATTTATTTTTTACTTTTAATAGCTGAACTGTGTTTCACTGTGCATATACACCAATCCTCTTAATTCATTCTTATATGTGAGCACCTAGGTTGTTTCTACTTCTCGGCTACTGTAAGCAGTACTGTAATAAACTCCAGGAGTCATAAATCTCATCCAAGTGGTGCTTCTGTATTTTGGGGGTACTCAGAGGTGGGATAACTGGATCATATGGAATTCTTGTTTTTAATTTTTTAAGGAGTCATTATAGTCTTTTCCATAGTGGCTGTACCACTCTGCATTCCTACTAAGAGTGTATAAAGATTCCCTTCTCACCAGATCCTCTCCAACACCTGATGTTTCCTATCTTTTGGAGAGTAGCCATTCCCACAGATGTGGCTGTATCTCACTGCTGTTTTGATTCTCTAAAAAGAGGTGATGAACATCTCTCATGGGCCTCCTACTTTTGAATATACTTGAAGGTCCTTCCTATTTGGGTTGTCATGCTATTGTGTCACTTAAACAGAGGAAGTGTTCAACTCCTTCACCGAATAGTCCTCTGAAGGGCATGCTGCATCCTTATTTCCCCTCTGCCTTCTTTTATTTAAATCCGTCCAAGCTCTGTTCAAAATGTGATCCCCACGATGAGCTTCCCCAACTGTGAATCCTAAATGACTTTCAGTTGTACAAGGGTAGTTACCCCATCACCTAAGGTTTCCATCATCAGCAACTTGGAAGCAGAGTATGTTCATGTTTCAGTGTTCCTCCCTGTACTTAGCAGAATCAAACACATGCAAAGTATCCGCTGCATAATAATCAAGGTTAACTAATGCGCCTGAACTCAGACACAACACAGACACAACTTCACCATTCCCAAAACCTCACAGCCTGTAACAAACACAACTAAGATATGCACACTGGGCATTATATAACCTGGAAACCTGAGTTCTAGCTCACCCACTTTCATCCACATTCAAGCTAAGTCACTGATGAAGCCATAATCATAATCTCAATGACTGAATATACTAACTGCTCACAGTAATGAGATTTTGTATCAATTTCTTGACACTCAAGTGGTGTCCTTGTCTATTTTGTATATATTTTCATGAATCCAAAGTTTGTCTCATCACTTAACCTAATATTGATTCCATGGGTTAACAAATAAAATGAACAAAAATACTGAGTTTTTCCCCCTTAATAGTCTTGGTTTCTTTAACTTGCTTCCCTATGTAAGTCATTGCATTATCTTAAGAGAATTTCCCTGCAGACTGTGAAACATTCCTCTGTAAGTTAGGGCTAATTTCAACATTTGTTTGAATTCTTGAGAGTACAGATAGCAATAACAGAAATGTCTGTTAATTCAGCTCTGCATTAGAGAAGCCAGAGCATGTGGCTCATTAGAATAATGATACCTATTTGCATTCCTTTGTCTCCTAATAGCAGAGAACTGTTGGATTGGGTAATTTGAAACTCATTATACTATCACATTTAGCCTCTGCATGCTCAGATGCCAATGGTATAAGTGAATTAGTTGGGCAAGCAGCTATTTTTAGTAAACGATGAAAGATAAGAAAAAGCACTTAATTGAATAACATTTCTTAAAATTATTGTATCAAGTATTGAAATAATCTGAATTGAGAAATGGTGAATTTTGTGAGTGTTTTTAGCCCTTGGTCAATTGTATACAAATGGACATGTAAATAAAATCCTTCTAATTGCTTTCCGTATATAGTAATGACATTGACAGCAAATGTAAAGATACAATCAACAACTAGATCAAGTCAATCTTCCAAATATCAGGGAGATGAAAAGAAATTTGGCACCAGTTCAAAATCTACCAAATTCAAGAAATGTGTATATTGATTTTGGGTTCTCTATTGAGTTAAAAAGAAGTACGTGCACTAATTGAATTTATTTTGTTTAGTTGAAAGTAGAAATGAAGGGATTAGGCACAACAGATCTCTCCTATCACACCCGCTGCTCCCCTCAGCAGTGTATTTCAGTAGATCCGCCTGCTCTCCTTCCCACTCTGTCTCTGGTGAATCCTCTCACCCCACACACATCTGACCTACACTCCAGTTCTTGTATGCATAAATAAATAATGCTTAAAAAAAAGAAGTGAAGGGATTAGCTTGAAATATGATAAGTGATTCACCTGTACTTGGTTGGTTGTTGATTATGAGATAATTTAGTAAAGGATTAGAAAGTGACAGCTATTCCTTTACCAAAAATTGCTTTTGTGTGCTGCCTACAGCACTGTCATTAAATATGAATATTACATTGACTTGAACTTGTTTAACAAATGATAAAAACAATAACAACAACAAAAATCTTTGACGATTTGACTTGTGCCGTTTTGCCTTTGATCAAATTAAGAACATAGTTGTCATATACAAACAGTAGCATACTCTCGGCTAATTTTCCGCTTGGCAGATATGAACAATTCATATTCCTTCAGACACATGAGTCAGTGACTCCCAAATAAGATCTCTGGGGAACATTTGAAGGTTTTGGCCCAAGTGCTGACATGGAAAGTCAACCCATAGTAGCAAGAGACAAATCCCAGTAAGAGTCCCTTCCATTATATTGCTCAAGGTGGGCGTGCTTCTTCTTTCAGAACTGAAAACTTCACACATGAAGAGCAGGAAAAAAGAATGAAACAACTGATGGTTCCAACTTCTGCTTCCCAATATCACAGTAGTGGGAGTAAGGCTTCCAGCATTCCTACAGGGCCAGTCTCCCCACCCTGTCTGAAGTAGCTAGAATCCCTGATTTTCTACTAGAATCTGAGAAGTGTGCTCTTAATGTATCTTGACATGAACACTTTATTCATTCAAGCAACACATATTTCCTTATACGCTGGGTACACTGGGTGAGCAGTGACTGCAAACATGACAATATGACAATGTTGTTCTATTATGGAACATACTAGAAGTGAGTCAACATAGCAATGCCTACAATGCAATAAAAATGTTACTGGATGGGAAACTGGAAATTGGATCCTGGAGGTGGTGACCTGTACTCTGAAAAGTAGAAACAACTGCCAGATGATGGTCTAGCGGAAATACTTGTCCAAAAACATATTCTAGATGGTGTCTCCAGCCACATTCTCTTAGAGAGTCTGTGAAGACAGAGGTAGGTGTACTGCTGTGCTCTGGCTGCAAGACAACTGAGATCATATAGTGCTAATTCCTATACAGAACCTATTTTTTCTGAATGAATATAGAAATTAGCCCAAAAGTATATCCATGGTTCTTACTTGTGAAAAAAACTTACAGCTGCCAAATTTCAGAGGGCACGCGTGGGCATCCATTGGGAAGTCCTCGAGTTGCATCGGGCACTCAGCAGAGATAGTCAAACTGAAAAATAAGAGATGAAGACCTTTAGATGACTCACTAACCCTATTTACTGAGCGACCACTATGTTCTAGGAAGCTGAGTCTGTACTCATTATTTTAATCAATACCTTTTATGATACTGATTTATAATCAATGTCTAAACTGTCCCCACTAAATTACATAGCGTGGGTTGGAGATTAATATCAGTGAGAAATAAGACTTAAATCAGATCTACTCAGGAGTTCTGTGGCTTGAAGTTTGTGTGCTTATACATATATTAACACTTGCAAAGCAATTTCAGATGACTTTCAAAGTATTTATTCTTTGTCTTCCACCCATATCCAGAACAATCCAAAAATCTTTCCTTCACAAGGTGCAAATGTATTTTCTAAAATAGTTTATATGTTCAAAAAAATGTAAATGTGGAATAAATGCACAGTTCAAATTTGGACCAGAACCAGGCTACCATTATTTTGTATTGGACTGACATTTGTGAAGAAACTGTAAAGTAGTTGGAATTGTGTTCATAGCAATCTTCTAATATAACCTAATAATTTTTTTTTCATCCAAGCCAGGTCTTCCAAATAATGCCACCCCTCCCACTACCATCATCACTGATGATTGCAGAGTTGATGGTCATGGTAGCTGCCCTGTCTGTGCCAGGCTCTGGTAAGTGCTTTATCTGCATTAACACACCTAGTAACAGTGCAAAGAGATCATCACTATCACCATACAGTTTACATGATAACTGTGAAGCGATCAGGCCAAGAATGTATATCTACTAAGTGGTGGGGCCATGATTTGAGGCCAGTTTGTCTGGCCCCTCCAGCTGCAGAAGCCCCATCACATGCTCCTGCAGCCACAGCTCTGATGGCAAGAACAGGCTGCACTTTCAGAGTCGCCACAGTGTCTTTTATTTCTCTACAGACCTTACTAATTAGGTAGTAGACCTCAATTTCATTAATGAGTTGATCTGCTTTTTCGGTCTTTTATTCTATTATTGAAAATTGAACTGGAATCACATAGAGTGAACGCAAATGCAAACTGTTCAACTTTAAATGGATGCTGTAATTCTATTTTTATTCAGGCAAGTAATTATATTAGCACTATTGTCCCTTCATTGTTCTATTAAGTGTGGATCTTGCCTAAATGCGGGATGAGAATCAAAGGGAAAGGGCAGAGTGGTAAGTAAATCAGCAAAAGGGGCCCAGTGTGAACTTAATGTAGTCTATATGGACACTGATTTACAATGTTGCACACCTGAACCTTAGGTAGTGTTATAATGAAATGTTACTTGAGAATACCCCAAATCTCACATTCATCCATTGTACCCTTGCAATGATATGCTATGTCTGTTCATTGAAGAAACTTGGTAAATACAGAGACATAAGGAAGAAATGGCACTATATACCATTTCCTTGTAACTTCACCTGGTACATTTAGTCCAGGTTTTTTTATACATGAACATTTATTTTATTTTTGTTCTAGATATATGAAATTCATTAGGGTAGGGATATTCTCCCCATGACTAAAATCTCTCCATGATTTCTTGACAAATGAAACTTTCAATTTTAGCAAGCATACGTGAATAACATGTATATATGTATATGCACACACACACATATAAACATTGTAAGTCATTCTTAGTGTTATTTTACATGATAATCTGAAGTGAGCATCCTGAGACATAAAGTATATAAAAGGGAGAGTCAGAGTAGATGGTAGAGACAGGTGTCTATAACTTAGCTAGATCTAAATAGAAGTCTCTCTTTTTTTTTTTGTTTTTTTTCTTTTAATTCTGCCATTTTTATTTATTTTAAAAATAGTTGTTCTTCCACCGTATTCATTTCTTTTTTATTATTATTATTATTTTTTATTATATTTAATTGCATTTGACATCGTTTGTTTTCCCCAGTGGGTTCCCACCACCATTTCACCCGTGCGCCGTCACCTCAGTCCCTTGTGCTCTTTACATCTCATCACCGTCTTTGCCCTCCCCTCCCTCCACCCACCCCCATAGTCCCTTGGGTTTATCTTTAATCTTTTGATCTTGTTGAGTTGTTATTTGATTGCTTGGTTGTTTTTGGTTATGATTGCCCAAAAAACAATGATAGTAAAAACATTAAAAATGTAGTAATTTTATACTTACTATCTTGACAAATTATAGACTCATGGATTGTCCCCCATTTTAACAGTGCCTTAGAATTAAACTTCCAAACCCCAGAAAAGTGTACTTCATCTATGACAGTGCCTCTCACCTAATGCATGATGTATTATTCAGATAAATCCCCCAGTAGCAAAATGTTTCAGCCTCAGTAAGAGAACAAAATCAAATTTTTTGATCCCTTTAAGCATTTCAAAAATGGCCTATGCTTTTATAATACTCAAAAAATAGCTCTAGATAAAAGCCAGGCTTCCATTATGGGGCCCTTGATATGCAGAGTGGCTTGATGTACACCAGTCTCCTGAGATCAAAGCGCTCGGTGGGATGGTGGATGTTCACAGCTCAAAGGACGCAGCCAGGTCACCTGCTGGAACCATCACTTTCCAGATATGTAAAACAAAGCCCAAAAGGTTAAGGAAAGTACCTATGGAAAAACTTCACTGAGTTACTGGTAGAGCCAAGAATCTAATCCTTCTCTCAAAGGTCCAATTTCTGTTTTCTTACAAATTCTGCTAAGACATTCAAGCACTAAATTATTGGTACATAATGCAACATTTGAACAAGATCTGAATTTTAGGGTCAGGAAAAAGGCATTTGAGGAGTTAAGACGCTCACTGCAACTTGGATTTACATCATCCCACTAAAGGATTTAGGATCCAAAACTCATTAGGAAGCTGGTTGCTTGACCAGGGCCAGCTCACAGCAGACAGTGCTCTAAGATGGTGAAAGCAAATTCTAGAGTAACTTTGCCATTAACTCGCTACACAACCTTTTCAAGGGTGCCTAACCTTTCCGGTCCAGTACTTCCTATTTGAAAAAGACAATATCAGTTGCCTTTACTTTCTGAGAAAATGAATTGATAAGTGTGAAAAGAGGGTTAGTTTCCAAAGATAGATTATGGTTGGCAAAATAATAATCTCCCAAAGATGTTTAGGTCCTAGTCCTTCCTACTTATGAATATATCAACTACCATGGTAAAAATACTTGTCAGATGGGACTAAGTGACGGTTTGGGGGGAAGATTATCCCAGATTGTCTGAGTGGGTCCAATGGTGTATATTCCTACAGAATGTTCTGTTCAGATTTGAGCTTTCTTCTTTAATAATGGAAACACCACATTGGTATAGTAGAAGGTGGGTAGAACAATGACCCTGCAAAGATGTCCATGCTAGAATTTCCAAATCCCCAAAACCTATTGATTTAAAGTTTTGCAGATTTAACTAAGGATCTTGAGAAGGATCTTGAAATTAACTTGAACCATCCAGAAGAGCCCAGTATAATCAGAAGGATCCTTATGGAAATGAAGCAGGGCTGTTTAAGCCAGAGAAGGAGAGATAATGACAGAAGCAGAAGTTGGAGTCATGGGGCCATGAGCCCAGGAAAGCAGGCAGCCTCCTGACGCTGGGAGAAGCAAGGACAGGATCTCTCTAGAGAACAAGCAGGAACACAAGCCTGCTCATGCTTAGCCTTATGAAACCGCTTCAGCTTCTGATCTCGAGGTCTGTAAGGCGATAATTTGTTGTGTTTCTACCAATCAGTGTGTGGTAATTTATTGCAGCACCAATAGGAAAAGAACACAAATTTTGGTACCTAGATATAGGATGTTGCTGTAACAAAGATCTAAAAGTGTGTGGTGGAGTGGGTAGTGGGAAGATGCTGAAAGAATTTTGAGGTGCATAATTTTGGGGAAACCTAGACTAACTTGAATGGACTGTTAATAGAAATATGGGTCTACTGATTCTGTGGTGAGGACTCAACAGGAAGGGAGGATCATGGTAGAGAAAACCTATACTTATATGGTCATTTACGCATGGTAGACAGATGGTCCTGCTGGTGGGGGCTCAGGACATGCAAGATGCCTTGCTGGAGAATGGAGGTCCTTTTTTTATCATGACAGAAAGCTAATTCGAATGATGTCTACAATTACGTGGAAATTAGGACTTGTCAGTGACTATGTGAGCTAAAGGTTGACCCTCAAAGATATCAGGTCTTAACCTCTAGGACCTGTAAACATTGAACCTGTAACACTGGGGATGTCTTAGGAGATGTTGTAATGAGTTGAGACTTGGGGAGTTGTTGGGGTATGGCTAATATATTTCTTATGTGTACGTGTGTATATATGTATGTATGTATGTCTATTTATTTATTTAATGAATCGCTGGAGCTAAAGACCTGTGTCTCCTTCTGAAGTCTCCTATGAGCCCTACCTGATGCCTAAACATTGCCCTACAAGAATTTTCTCCCTTGTACTTATGACCTCAGAAAGAACTCCAAACTTGTTCATTAAATAAAAGAATGCACGAATGCATTTATTTTCTCATAAACATCCGCTAAAATAATGAAACATGCGTATTATTTGTCAGTCAGGCATCGCTGGTTCTGCTGGGAACCTAACTACAATTTATAATACTGCTTTGAGGAAAAATTCATTTTAAAGCTCATTTGACTATATAAAAACTGACTTTTTGAATCTATACATTGACAAGACGGGAACAATGTGTATAGGAACACTAAGGTCTCCGCTGAGCTCAGCAGACCCCGAGCCCCTCTCTATCTATGACTATAATATGTGAACACTGGTCCCTTGTATAACAGCTGCAGCAACTGTAATTGTGTCCGATTCAAACCTGAACTGCAGGCCAGTTTCCTTCAAGACCTGGTCATTGTGGTCATGTTGGTTTGTCTAATTCTTAAGGAATCTTGACCTTAGTACTGACATTGGCCCTCCCCAAATCCAAAGCAGGGATTTTTGCCCGTGACAAAGAAGAGATGAGATACTAAGACCCATAGGGGCTGCCAAAATGTGGGGATGAGGAGAAGACAATGGAGAGTTAGAGGAAAACTGTAGAGTTCCAAACCTTACAAAAATATCTGTTATTGAGATAATGTAGTGAACGTCTTCTCTTTTTCAATGCACCAACTTCTATAAATTTCAAATTTGAGTCACAGATTTCATAATTAATTCTAAGGCTAATTGGTCATTATTTTACACTTAGTGTAACAGAGATGTACATCAAACCAACCATCAGAGTTATACCAGGCTAAAAATTCTCTCTGCGCATTGCACTATTTACTAGGATTCTCATTCCTCTTCAGAAGATGTCAGGAATTCTTATATTTGGAAAACAAGCATGAATGTGACAATTGTGCAGTTAGCAGAGCTCTTTTCCTAAAATGACATAAACCTTATTGATTTATTTTGATTAACATAGTTGCTTCTTTTCATAAAACTAGCCTTTCTCAGGTTGACATGCTAATGATTAAAGTGAGAGTGCAAACATTGTTTAATTTTTTATGAGTACCCACATGCCTAGCAATAAACCTTCTTAATAGATCAAATGTAGGGAAATAAACATAAGCTTGAATAATAAAAACAAATGCTGCAAAAGCAGAACAATGCAAATAGCTATCCAAAGAAGTTTCTCAAATGAAATTAAAGTATTTCTTTAATGATAAAGCATAAGATAATCAATAGTAGAAAATAGGAGAAAGCAGATAGAAGTATAATCAATTACACAGACCCAGCTTCAACTCTCAGCTCATTCTTCACTCACATGCTGTTACTCAACACATGCTGCCGATTGCAGCTCTGCCACTGGGCACCAGGAAAAGGGCTCAGTTCCGTGCTGAGAGTCAGAGATGAACGATCTAGTTTGGATGCATATTTCACTTGCCTTAGATATCTTCATCTAGCAACCTCGGAGAATGCACTCTCCCTGTGCTGAAATGGATTCAGCTTTTCTCTGACCCTCTCAAGAAACCCCGGTGTGCTTCCAATGCTCCCACGCACGCATTCCTTCAAATCATTATCATTATTGCTCTGCTTTTGCAAGACAGACGTAGGAATTATTCTTGACACTTCACAGTTATCGTTCCATGTCAATTCTTCCAGCAAGTCTGTCAGTTCTCCCTCCAAAATGACCATATTTTCATTTTCATGGTTTCTGCCTTAGGCAAGCTGCCCTCATCTCTTGCCTGGATATGGTAGTCACCCCTAAAAACGTCCTTGATTCCACATGGAAATCTGATTCCTCCAGATCTTCTTCCCCCCCACAAGGCAGTAGATTCCAAGATTAAGTTGTGACAGATGTCCCCAGTGCTTTAGGACACACTTTCCTTTCCACATCAACTTTTCCTCTCTCCTTAAAAATACTGAGCCTGGACACTCAGATTGCTCCCCTATGCCAGCCAATGCCACAGCTGTAAAGTGACTTAGAACAGTGTCTCCTAGCCCTACCCCAGCCTGAAGACCCTCATCCTTTGTTAGTCTCTGTGTCTTCTGTTTCTTCGATGTTAACAAAAAATGCCATTTCCTAAGTTTGCATTGAATAGTGTGAGTGTATGGACCTTATCAACATTGCCTAAAACATTATGGAAAAAACATTTAGATTCCATTGGAAAAAAGTAAATTCAATAATAAAAAATAGATTACTGTTTTTTAAAAAAAATTAGTATCTATTAAAATACTTAGAGCCTAAAATATTCAAACTTTTAAAATGCTTTGAAATATCACTCTCACTGAAAGATTGTGCAGCAGTGATATCATTGAGGTGGTAATGTAGGAGACTCAAGGTTTGTCCCCCTCAAAGGCAACTGCATGAAGAACAGCAGCTCTGGGAGAGTTCCAGAGTCTACTCAAGAAACCTCAGCTGCAAGAGTAACAAAAACCTGAGAATAACCACATGAAAGGTAGCTTCATTTTGCCTTCATCACCCCCTTCCCCAAGCCTGCACTGTTCACCAGCAAATGGGAACACCTAACTAAAGAAAGTTCTCCTTGCCAGGAAAGGGGGCAGGTGGAGAAAAGCTTCCCCAGCTTTTCAGAACACACACAACGGGCCAGTTTTAGTGTCCCCATCCAGAATCCAGCAAAGCTGAGACATGCAGAGAGGAACAGGAGCAGAAAAGAGGCAGGAGCTACCAGTATCAGCCACACAGCAGGAGCCATCATTCTTCCCAGTGACCTGCTCTGAGATAACTCCAGCAGATCTGTCACTGGAGAGACCAAAGACCAGCACGGTCACCTTGGAACTCTTACAGGGTCACTGGAATCTAGTTCATTTAGTTGTTTCACCTTCCTGTTATTGAGTTAAACTGGCCCTTATTTTTCTTGAAAACCCCAGCCAACCAGACAGCCAATCTCCTGCTTCCCCTCTGCACCTACCCTCTTCCATGATCATCCCCATAATAGCAGGACACCAGCTGGTCTCAGCTGAGACTGTGTCTCAAGCATTGCCGCTCCTCCCATATTGTGTGACCCGTAATACATATTCCTGCTTGAACCTTTGCTTAGGTTTCTTGCTAAACTCCTTTCATTGTATCAATAAACCAGACAAGAAATATAACAGATTCCTGTAGATTTCATCAATTTTGGCCCCAATGGGTGTATCAAACTAAACCAATTTTAACAGAACTGCCTAATATCAAAGACAAAAAGAGACTTTTAAAGAATGAACAAAAGAAAAGAACACTCTACAGACCATCAATAGATTTCTGAGCAGAGATTGTGTAGACCAGGAAAGAATGGAATAATATATTTGAAGTGCTAAAAGAAAGAAACTGCTATCCAAGAATACTATACCCAGCAAAGCTGCCCTTTAGAAATGAAGGTGAGATAAAGACCTTCCCTAATAGACACAAAAGCCCACACCTAATAGATCCCACTACCTGCCTTATAAGAAATGCTGAAAGAAGTTCTTCAAGTTGACACAAGAGGCTACTAATTAGTAAGATGAAAACATTTAAAACCTGCAATGCCTTGATAAATGTTAGCATACAGTCATATTCAGAACATTCTGAGCTCATAATATGTGCTAATATCTGAAAAGAAAGGGCTAAAAGACAAAGTCTGAGAGCAGAGACATACAGCTACAATACTATGTTAACAGATCCACAACAGAAACAGAAGTAAATTGTTGGCATTCAATATATAAAAGGGAGATTTAAAAGGTAGAGTTTTCATATATGATTGAGGATAAGTTGTTATTAATGTAAAACAGACTGATTCCTAGGAGGTGTTTTATGCTTTGTGGTAACTATAAAGCAAAAGCCTACAAAAGTCCTCCAAGAGTACACATGAATGACCAACAGACACACAAAAAGGTGCTCAACATCACTCGTCATTAGAAAAATAGAAATCAAAATAACAGTGAGAGGTCATCGCACATCTTTTAGAACAACTGTCATCAACCACACGTGTTGGCAGGCTGTGCGGAGGGGAGCCCGTGTGCACTGGTGGCGGAATGGAAGTTGGTGCCTCCACTATGGAAAACAATATGGAAAGTCCTCAAATAATTAAAAAGTCAACTACCATACAGTCCAGCAATCCTACCTCTAGGTACATACCCAAAGGAAATGAAACAGGATATTGAAGAATTATCTTCACACCTATGTTCATAGAAGTATTATTCACAAAAATAATGTGAAGCGATATGGAAATAACCTAAATTTCCTTGGACAGGTGAATGGATAGACAATGAACGAACACATACACACACACACACACACATCCACTAAGGTCATAGGATTCAGAATCAGCATATAAAGTCAGTTATAGTCCTATGCAGTTGTCTATTCACTTCTCTCCCCGCGAAGGGAAGGGAGGACTTTCTCAGCAGCCTGTGGATGCTGAATCAGTGCTATGAGGTTCCGGAGACTGGTTGGCTCTAGGTTTGGGAGGAGGACCGGGGCTAAGGAAGGCTTCCCTGGATCTGACCAACATCAGGTCATTTGCAGAAGTGCAGACCGTATGTCCACAGGGACATAATCCGGAAAAGGGAAAACTCTATTTCCCTATAAGTGTTTCAGTGAAACTAGAGCTTTACCCTGACCTGATACAGGGACATGAGTTAACGCACCTAGTTTACTTAATGTAAGTGGGCATGTCGCCCCCTGGTGGAGTCTATGTTCACCATGCTGGCTAAATAGAGAGCATATTTCCTGGTGTATGTGAGCTAGCTTTTATATTAAATGCAGTGGGGTTGTGTATTTAGACTTTATTAACAGACTAATCCTTGTGTACTCATTTTCACCTGCCTCATCTCTGAATGAAGATAATGAGGGTGCCAAATTCTCAGGGTGTTATGAGGATTAAATGAGTTTACATTTCTTAAGCACCTGGTGTAATAAAGGCTGGGTACGTTTTAAAAAATGAGCTAGCAGACTGGCTCAAGTGGCTCTTTCCATCCAGATGAACCAAAAGCTGGAACTCACCTTCATGAGGTCGGGGCTGGGACTTAGGGCCTGGGGAACTGGGGCTGAGGCTGCAGTCAGCAGCTGCTTACCATTTCCTACTCATTACTTAACATGACCTCTGAGGAGAGGTCCCTAGAGATTCCTTCAAACCTCACGGGAGAGGCACCCCTTAGTTTGCAGGGTACTCATTTCCAGGAAGGACCCTGCCGAGACAGGGAAGCCCAAGACAACGCCATCTCTCTTGCAAGGAAAGTGTTTTGTGGGGTCAGGACCTGAGACAAAAAGTGTTGGAAATGGTCTTTTCTAAAGGAGGGGGCTCCCTTCTGAACACATGCCTGACATGCAAAAGCCCGAACCAACTAGAATGAATCAGCCATGTCAAGTGTGAGTCCCAGCCAATTTTTCAGGCCAAATATGCAAGAAATACATATTAAAATGTCCTCATTTGGCTATTGCAAATACTGCTAGGATGCAGGAGGCACAGATCTTTCTGTACTGGCGTTTTCATATTTTTTGGGTAAACATCTAGCAGCAGCATAGCTGGCTTGGATGGTATTTCTATTTTTATTACTTTGGGAGATCTCTACATTGTTTTCCAGAGGCTGAACGAGATTACAGTCTCATCAACAATGTACAAGTTCCCATTTTCTCCACATCTTCACCAACCCTTGTTTCCAGTCTTTCAGTCACCAGCCATCCTCATAGTGGTGAGGAGGTGTACCTCGGTGTACCTCATCATGGTTGGATTTGCATTTTCTTAGAAGTGACACTGAGCATTGTTTTGCATCTGTAGGTCATTTGCATGTGTTCTTTGGAGAAGTGTCTACTTAGGTCTACTGCCCAACTATTGCTAGGGTTTTTGTAGTTTTTGAACTGTATGTGTTCTTTATGTACTTTGGAGGTTAACCCCATGTTGGACATGTGGTGTGCAAATATCTTCTCCCAGTCTGTTGGTTGTCTTTTTTCCCCCCACAAGATTTCTTTCCTGAGACAAAACCTTTTTAGTGAATCTCCCTAAATGCCATCAATAGAAAACTGGATAAATAAGTTGTGGAATGCATTCTCAGTGGAATACCACTCAGCAATTTAAAAAGATGAAAATGAGTCTTTTGGGACAAAAGAGATGAATCTTGAGGTGATTATGTTAAGTGAAATAAGTGAGATAGTGAAAGACAGCTACCAAGAAAACAATCTGGCAAAATACAACAAAAGTAGCTCTTAATTATTTGAAAAACAGTAGCTACCAGAGGGGGTTGGGGGAGGGAAGAGATAGAGGAGGGAACATGAGGGGCCTGTAGCCTCAGGGGGGAGTGAAGCGTGAGCATGTGTGCATGTGGGAAGTGTCAGTGGTTGGCCAATAAAATCTGAGAAGATAAAAAATTGAAAAAATAAGGTATCCTCATGCAGCAACTTGAATCTGTATCAAGCTAGCACCCAGCATGACTAGGAGGGAGAAATTCTCCAGGTCTCACTGCTAAGCCTCTCAAAATAAAGTCCGAGCAGTGCGAGGGTCCAGGTGAAGGACAGGAGGCCTCCTTCATCCCACATCACTCATCCCTTCTCAAGTGGACATTCGGCTCCTCTGGAGTGCCTGCCAGTGCTAAGCACAGGGGTCGCCCAGAGCAGGGGGCTGCACGGCTCGTGCACTGAGCGTGGCAACAACACGGCCTTTCCAAGGATGCTCAGAAGTGAAACTGGGAAACCAAAACCAAATGTCCCGGCCAAGATCACTCAGGGGGCTGGACCAGCAGCCACTCGGGATGACCGACTGGCAGGGAGCAGGAAACCCCGGAGGATGTCTTGGAGGCGGCTTTCAACCCAGAAAACAGAGGGAGAAGCCAATGGGGAAAAAGAGCTAAGAGGGATGCTGAGCAAGTCAGACCCCACATCCCCAAATTTAGGAGCCAAGACCATCCTCAGGCCAATCAATATCAAGTTGTTCTGTGCGAGTTACTTCCCAAACGGAAAGAAGAGAGCTGATGTCACTAGACTCCTGGGAGGAGGAGCTGGTACACATGGGGTTTCTAGTAGAGTGGTGGCTAGTCACCTCTCATGAAGCCAAATGGGCTGTTATTAGTTCAGGGAGGAGGTAATAAGGTCATATTTAGTCCCGCTGTTGATGAAGTGAAATTGCTAGCATTTTTTAAGGAAAACCATTTGGAAATACGTATCAAAAGCTTTATCTTTTGGCCAATTCTTGGAATTTTCCAGAGGACAACATGATGTTGTGCCTCAGTATGTTATTTATCAAAGAGGAAAACACTGGAAATGAATATCTGTTAGAGACTATGAATGACAAGATAGCACAGGGTAGGGATGTGATGAGTCACAGAGTTTCAGAAAAATGTTTAATGACCGGGAAAAGTTTCCAATATATTTTAAGTTAGGAAGCTACTTACCAAACATTTTTTAATAAATGAATCACTCAAAAACCACAGGGCAGGGCCCTCCCTGGTGGCGCAGTGGGTTAAGCAACACACTATGAAGCAGACCGCAGACACTACAGCATGAGTTTGATCCCTGCTGCCGGCCAGGGAGGGGACCCACATGGTGCAGCAGACCTCTCCTGCCTCACCCACTGCTGCCCTCAGCAGTGTGTTTCAGTCAGTCTACCTGCTCTGTCTCTGGTGAGTCCTCTCACCTCCCTGGAATCTGGCCTGTACCCCAGCTCTTGTGTGCATAAATAAATAAATCTTAAAAAAAACACAAGACAGTACATGGGCATAAAGATGCACCCTCTGTTCGCACGTGGGGCCACATACCTGGCCACTGAGCCATGCTACTCATCAGGTTATTAACACCTCTCTGATCTGGGCCTTGTAACTGAATCCCCTATGTGGTGATTTTCCATTTCTTCCGATTTTGAAACATACATTGCCTTTTGCCACTAAAATAGGTATTATCTTAAAAACTGCAAGATTTTGCTCAAGTCTAAATGCCATGAAAGACTTACTGTGTATGAATCAAAACAGAAATAGATCTGTGTATAAACACACACACATACAGTGCCTAGTTATAAGCTTCTAATTATACATGTGCAATTTCCTTCAAATCCATTATTCAGAGATCAGATGTCACACGTACCTAATTTCCTCCAAGTTGTGCTACACTAAGATTTAAGAACACTGCCAGTCACTATGCAAAAATGTATCTATGCTGCCGCCTCGTGGTCATTTAAGAAATATTCCTCCGCATTCCCTGTTTCCCTACATAAGAATGTTCTCAATGCTGCTACTATATTCTATTGGAAGAAAGAGGAAAAACTAACACTTTCACAAACGACTCTCAATGTGTCATGACCAAGGACTTATGGCTACTAAATCAGGACGACAGAGTCAGGAGTTGAACTTAGGTCAGCCGAAGCCTGGAGTCCTGGTAATCCGGGTCACATTATAGTCCCTCAGTTCAAAGCAAATGCTATCCACGAAAGACCTAGAACTCCCAGATGAACTGAAGTCAAGCTATCTGCTGGGAGCCTCTTCCCTCCCTGGCTCTACAAAGGGCATTGATGGAAACTTCTCTACTGAGTCTCGGGACCCAGCCACCTGCCTAGTTCTGCACCTTGAGATGATTCTGTAAACATTCTGTTTGCTGAAAGACTGTCCTTGGAGGAAGGGTACAGTACTTTGGAAGGATTTTCTACTTGAAGGTCCAACCGGAAATGTCTGCTACTCTCTTTGGCCTTATGCTAAGCAATTGGTGGTTCTTATATTTAGATCTTGTGAACAGATGAACCACTGGCAATAGAAAGCACTTCAGAAAGAACCAAAATTATAGATTACCTCCAGGCAAGCACCCAGGCTTTCTGGAGGACACTGAGGAGCAAACAGCGTCAGTGAGTGACGTTCATTTGGTTTCTTTGGAATCACCTATTTACGGAATTCAATCTTGCTGAATTGTTTGCACTTCAGAATAGTACATGAAATCATTTCTGGAGCATGGTGGGATTCCACATAAATCCTCTCCATGGACTCACTCCTGAAAAGATGGTAATGCTTTTTTTTTTCAACACTTCTGGGCAACTGTCAAGTGCCTCAGGTTGAACCCTATCTAGTTTGTCCTATACTCTCATTTTCAACTTTTTAATTAGGTCAAAACATGAATAAAAATGTAAAATGCAGTCTTAGTTGGAAACCATACAGAATTTTTATATTCCTTCCTATGTTTGGTATCATATAACAACAGAAACCTTGTGCATAAATCTTGGGCCATCACCCTAAGTATTTCCCTAAGAAGGACACATGGGAGTTACTGGATCATGGTTCCTCACCAGGCTTTACAGAATGGCCCAAGGCTAAGCAGAAAGGAAGTTCTACTGGAATGCACCCCAGCAGGGAGCGGACCCCCAGAACACTACAGGCTGTGTGATTAGTCTTACCACTAGTAAATCAGTTTGCCATTTCACTGTCTCTGTTAAATCAATAGGTAAAAATGCTATCAAATTATAGCTAGAGCTCGAGCACATTAAAATTCATAACACTCTCAAGTGGAACTATTTCCACTTTCCAAATGCTGAATAGGACTGAAAAAGAAAACTCATTATCAACTTTGCAACTCATTAGCAGACTTCCTCTGCATAAACAATGACGAATGACTGCTGACAAGTTGCTCTCTGCCTCTTCATCTTCTGGCCATGGCATTTTGACAAGGATAAGAGGAAGGCCAGTCGCTGTGTAATCATAGTGCACCCTCCAATTTCCCAAAGTGGTGGATTAAATGAGGAAATTGTTCAGGTTTGAGCTCAAATTCCTTCTGCTGCTTTCACTACCTGTGTGACTCCAGGCTGATCACCAAACCTCTCTGGGCTTTGCTCTTGTTCATAGTTAATGCTAAGGGTATCCCTTGACTGGTTGGGTTTTTTCCCTCAAAAACAAACAAACAAACAAACAATTCTGTTTCTGATCTGTTTCAGAATTCTGTTTCTGAAGTTGCTTGGTATATAGACATCAAGTTAAGAGGCTGACTTGCTGCCTCTTCCCCTTCTGAAGAGGGGGTCTGCTTTACCCCCTACTCGAGCAGTCATGTATCAGATGAAAGCATCCCACTGTCTCAGGCCATGGACCCAGTGGCAGTCTCTCAGTCCAAGAAGCCAGGTATGAACTGAGGAAAACAATCCGTGGGGACTGGTGTTATTTTCACTCTATGATCAGGTGCAAGCAGCCCACATGGCACCCCCACAACCCCATCGGCCACTCCTTCCCACTGTGCATGGCCCCAGCATCTCCAAGACCTGGGATCCTTTGAATGCTGCTCTCCGCTCACAGGGCTCACCAGGTACCCTGGGCTCTGCACAGACTTCCTGGCACAGTACTATGGCCAAGGGTTATTTTCAACCCTTGTGATATTTCTGAGGTTTCAGCACACTTCTCTTCATGGACAACACACTATTCCTGGGCACTGATGTGACGTTCACGACTCAAGTCTCCGCCGACGGGCGAGACATGTTCAAGATCATTGTAGGGAGAGAGTGAGAAGTGGGGCAAACTGCCAAGATGTGGGTCCAGGCTAATTTCACAGACTCCTTCTTGGGCTGTGCTAAGGGTAACTGAGTCCTGCTGTCAAACAGGGTCTGGACAGGGTGACCAAGCTGAGACCGTGGGGTCTGCAGTTTCTGAGCAGGGCAGCATCCAGATTGCTTTCCACAGTGGTTACATTTGTGAAAATACAAGATTTATCATGCATTATAAGCAAGGTAGAGAAAAGTATGTCAATAGTATCTACAAAATTATGTATGCTTTCGTGAGACAGTTTTCGTGTTTTTCTTTTTAATGCAAAAAGTCTCTTTTTGAAGTCTACTTAGCTCCAACAGGGAAACTGAGAAACTATAAAGGATGCTTTCTCACTGGTCAGTTTATTGATTTACTCAAATGCTATGAATAATTCAGCATCAAGACTGACTGATGAGCATTTTACATTAGAAATATGAAAGTGTAGCCTGGGCAGTGGGCTGTTCCCAAACCAGAGAAAAGGACTTTTAAAACGATGAAAGGGCTGCACAACTATAATAAAAGGGCTCTCGGATATTTTAAAATACAGGTTCTATAAACAAGAGGCCGCCACCCTGTTCATGAGCGGACACAAATAAACAAGGAGAGACAACAACTGCTATGGACCGGGAGCAGCCAGGGAGACCATGCCCAGGTTTTCAGCACTGGAGGTTGACCGAAAGCTAAAACACATGCCCTGCTTCCCCTCTCCCGCCACTCGCTCCCACCCAGGCAGTCCTTGAACCAGTCCTTAGATGCAATTTGCTGCAGGTGGCAGCAGGCGGTTGTCTGCGCTGCCCAGGCACCCCAGCCCTGCTGGCCAGCAACCTCCCTCAAGCCCTGAGGCCTTGTCCTGGGCTGCCCAGCCCGTTGATGGTCCCTACTGCCCGCACCTTAGAAGGCCCTACTGCCACCCAACACTGTCTCCTCGGTGTCCCTCCCCTTGTTCTCACATCCTCTCTCCTGGGACTGCTCCCCCCTCCTCCCTGTGCTGCCCACAGTCCTCCCCCTCCCCCACACAGCCCCTCTGCAAGGCCCCGGTTCTCCGTTCTCCCCACAAGGTGCCGCCTTTCTGGAGCACCGCGTCCCCTCCCGCCATCCCGCCTGACGCACGCACGCAGGCACGCACGCACGCAGGCACGCACGCACGCAGCGCCCCACCCCAGGCGCTCACCGCATGGTGTAGAGCAGCGTGCCGTCGTCCTCCAGCCGCAGCAGCTTGTTGGGCGTCGTCATGTTGTGCGCGATGGACTTCTTCCCGTTGTGGAAGAACGTGTCGGGGGTCCAGATTTTGCTGGCCAGAAGGTTGTTAAGCGGGAGGCGCTGCATGGGCCCCTTAAACCGCAGCCTCTCGTCCTTCCAGCTTTGGCGGAAAAAGACGTCTATGGTGTATTCCTGGAGCAAGGCAAGGGCCGGGAGGGCTCAGTGGGGGGCCCTGGGCCAAGTTCCTTCCCGGTTACTGGGGCGGGGAGGGGGGCGAGGCCCTGGCACCTACCATTTCCGTGTCGGACACGGGGCCGAAGCTGGTGACGTAGATGTCCGTCCTCACCTGAGTGATGCGCTCTGAAACACAGACACGGGTTCCTGGCCTGGGCGCCCAGCTCACCGGGCGGCCGTCGCCCGCCGCGGGGTGATGTCCCCCCAGTAACCGGTCTCACTCCTGGCAGACAAGGGCTGTACAGTGCGTGGGCTAAGGCTGCGGGACTTGCTAAACACTATGAAGCCAAGAGGTTCCAAAGGGTAACAGAAACAAAATACCCATCCTGCAAAGGCGCTGGGCTCTCGTCGCACCTCGCTGCGGGAGTAATGGCCAAGAGAGGGACGCCGAGTGCTGGCTTGGGGACCGTGGGTGTCCTGAGGAAGGCCCTCACCTGGGAATTAGTGCCGGACTTCATGCACACCTGAGCTCGGATTTCCTCCCTCTTAAACTCAGAGCAACGCTGTCGACCTCGGGCGGCATGGCTCTGCTCTCCCAGAAAGCCACAGGGCTTTAAAACCAGAATAGTCAGGCTGAGGGCACAGACCCCATAGCAGCCAGGCCGTTGGGGCACAGACATGTGAGAAAGTGTCCACCGTTCAGCTGGGCACAGGGCCAGCTTGAGAAAAACAGCCCCCTTTGCCTTACATAGCAAACTTTGAATTGTTAGAAATTTCTACCATGGGAGTCTATTTCCATCAAAATTACTGAAAATCTGTAAAAGGATAACAGTAGCTAAAAATACTGGGGGAGGGGATAGAAAGTGTGTTTCCTGGGTGGGACTGGGCCCCAGAAACCCCAGTGATCATGAATGGGGGCCACGTTCACAGGACACTGCGGTCAATCGCTCCAAACCAAACCTCAGGATGACATGGTCCTGGTGCAACGCTCCCCTGGCATTTCTCTCCCAGCTCCCCGTTGTGTGGCAATCCCACATTCTCAGGGGCTCGTGTGACACCGGGCTTTCCGTGCCCCCTCCGCCCTGAATGCCCATCCCGTGGGGCGGTCTGTTGGGCTCCCTCCCTCAGGGTCCTGTGTGCATCCTGGATCACGTGCTGGGCAGAGGAGAGACAATGGCGGAACTGACTGCAGTTCAGTGGATCTCTCAGCCATCTGACCTGTGGGTGTGTTTAAAGAGCTGAAAAATGCCAGACATAGTAGAGACCCAGGGGCATAATTCAGAAGGTACAGTAAAACACTGGAGTGCTAGAAGATGATCATCTAGACTTTAAGTGAGTCTCCCCAATTAAAATGCAAATATTGGAGAAGAACTGAACTTTTACCTCTGAGAATGTGTTTCCTGGAGGGTCTCCCCTAACCTAATGGAGCAAGTTCAAATGTACCATCTCCAAGTCAGCTAGAGCCCAGGGCATCACACATGCCTGGAAACAGCACATCATTTCCAGCACAAAACTAAGCTGGGTCAGTTGTGCCCTGAAAGCACATTTTGCTCTCCATTAAATTCTATCATCTTCCATAGGGACAAAGTTAATGCAATGATTATGACCCCAGTGAAAAATTAAACATGATATAGGAAGATGTGAAGAGTCACTGCACTAGATATCTGAAAAGAATTTTCAAAGATATAAGAGTACGGGGCCTCCCTGGTGGCGCAAGGGGTTAAGCACCACACTCTGAAGCACTCCTAGCCACTGGAGCGGACCCACATGGCACAGCAGACCTCTCCTGCCTCCCCCGCTGCTCCCCTCAGCAGTGTGTTTCAGTAGATCTGCCTGTCTTGCTCCCCACTCTTGTCTCTAGTGAATGCTCTTACTCCCTGCACCTCTGGCCTGTACCCCAGTTCTTAGTAAATAAATCTTTTAAAAAAATGATATGAGTATGGATTTGAAACTAAATTATTTCTTCACACAGAGTCCCTGCAAGCTGATTTCTCCTAAGTGAATCAGAACAGCATCAGGATGACCGGGGACAAGGGGGGTCTGTGGGGATATCTTAAGGAGACCACTGGCCCTAGCTTTGGGCATTTGGAAAACGATAAAAGGATGCAGGAATCTTGGCAACACATGTTCATTTAGCTTCTGGCATGAAAACTCTTGGAGGAACTGTCTGAACCACAGCAAGCCTGAGCCTGAGACTGGGCTTAAGCCAAGACATCCGTGGGGCCTGGCAGACCGGAGCAGGGGCCCACTTACCTCCCAGCCCAGGCCGCAGCCGGTTGTCATAGCCATCCAGGAGCCCGTCCAAGATCCGGGTGAATATTGTGATATTGTCGTTGGTCTCATCTTTTACTGTACTGGTTGGCATCTGTGACAAGCTTTTTTAAAGGTGAAAAAAAATACAAAGTTCACACTCGTATTATTTATTTCTCACACATTCTTCTCCACATATAGAAACCTGGTGGTTTGTCTGGAAGGAGGGCATCTGAAAACCATCTTCTGTGGTATCTCTTATGTTTTAAATATGTAAGACAATTCTGAGGCCTCCAGACAGAGGGCTGGCTCTGGGCTGGTGGCCCATCAACCTAACCCCTCCCTGTGGCTGAGTTGCCATTTATATCAAGGATGTCATCATTTTAAAAGCTCACTATCTATACACAGGAATTAGCAGAGGGGGATTTGAGAACTTTGGTCTGAAAACAGAAAAAATATGAGTCTTCATATTATTAATGAATCACCTGCAGCCACTCCCGACCTGGATGATGTGGGCCAGAGGGGACATGTAAAATCATTTTTTGAGGTGAAAGTTCAGATTGGTGTGCCCACATATTACTGCAGCCCCACATGAGACATGTGAGCCTCGAGAGCGGTGACAGGACTAGAGCGTGTGGTGACAAAAATAGTGGAGTTCATGAAATCTCTATGAGTTTCAACACCGATCAGCACCACTGGCTCACAGCGCGCTCATCCTCAGCTAAGACTCATGAGCCAGGGGCCAGGAAATTGAAGCCCATGTCTGAAACCCTTCCTGGGGTTTACTTAATGCTGCTTCAGATCAGAGCCTTGGAAGCACAGTGACCCAACTTCAAATAAAACCCCTAGAAAAGCAGACTGAATATTCAGGGAAGACAACAATAGCCTTGGTCTGTCCGGATCAGTGAGGTTCTCCAGACCCCCAAAGTCTATGCAGATGGGACAGATGGAAATGAGAAACTGCCCTGAGCAGATTGGGTTAAGAAAGGGAGTTACTGGAAAGAAAATCCCACGTCTAGAAGATGGTAGCACACCTGGAAAGAACTGACCCTACCCCAGATTTCAGAATTATCAAGAAGATTCAGAATTATCAAGAATTGGGCCTATCCATTTGGCTTCATGGAGAACTTACCCAGCTGAACGCCAGCTATAGTCTCAAGATGTTAGCATCCTTTGTACTTGGGAGAAGAGGCAATTTCTGGAACTTTCCTGAAATGCCTGGCTCTGGGCCCCAGCTCTGCTTACTGCACTTTCTCTCCCACAAATCAGATGAAATGAGAGCTAAGAGCATCAGTGGATGCTGAGGGCAGACCTGATGTGCTCCTGCCCCACCCAGTTCTTGAAAATTAGTCCTTTTCATTGATTGCATCTAAACAGATCAATTCTTTACTGGCCTAAAACTATTTCCTTTTGAATGAAATAGTACAAAGCTCTTCTGATCTAATTTCACATCACTATCAAAATGCATATTTTTGAAGTCTAACAAACTGAAATTCAATGCTATTAGCAGGGAGCCCACAGACACAAATTTTTACTTTGCAACTTAGTATTTTACAATACTCATCCTAATTAATCAGAAGAATTAACATATTTAAAAAGGTCATTTCATGTAAAGCAATATATAGAGTCAATATACTCCTTATCAAAAATTCCAATGACATTCTTCACAGATACTACAGAACACAAAAATCCTGAAATCTCTGTGGAATCACAACAGACCCCAAATAAACAAAGCAATCCTGAGAAAAAAGAAGAACGGAAGTATTATAAGCCCTGATCTTAAACTATACTACAAAGCTATAATGATCAAAACAGCACAGCATTGTAATAAAAACTGACACTTCCATTTTCTGTCCCAATGGAACAGATTAAGAATATGGAAATAAACACACACACAAACAGAAGTAATAGATTTACAAGAAAGGTGGTAAGAATATGTAATGGAACAAGGATGTCTCTTCAATAGTGTTGGGCAAACTGGACTGCAAAAGGGAACGAAATTAGATCACTATCTCACACCACATACAAAAGTTAACTCAAAATGAATTAAAGACTTGAAAACCATAAAATACATAGAAGAGAACAAAGAGAGTAAGTCTTGGTCTTAGCAATATCTTTCTGGATCAACTCTAATGGCAAGGGGAACAAAAGCAAAATCAGTGGGACCAAATCAAATGGAAAGGCTTCTAAAAAATTGAAAGAATCCATTATTATAATGAAGAGGTAACTACTGAATGGAAGAAAATATTTCTAAATCATACATGTGACGGGGTTAATGGTACACACACACACAAACACGTACATATCTATATATCTCATACAGCTCAACAAGAAAACAACAACTCAGTTTAAAAAATAGCCAGAGGATCTGAATAGACATTTTATCAAAGAAGACACTGCATATGGCCAACAGACACATGAAAAGGTGTTCATCATCATTTATCATTATGAAAATCGAAACCACAATGAAATATCACCTCCCATGAGTCAGAATGGCTATTATCAAAAAGACAAGAAACACCACGTGTTAGTAAGGATGCAGAAAAAAGGGAATGCTCATAACAGTGTTGGGGGGATGTAAACTGGTATGTAACCATTGTGGAAACTGTGTGGAAAAGTCTCAAAAAATTAAGAATAGAATTCCCATATGATTCAGCTATTCTAATTCAGGGCAATTTACCCACAGAATACAAAAGCACTAATCCAAAATGATATCTGTTCCCATTGTCACTGTAGCACTATTTATAATACCTAAGACATGGCAACAACCTAAGTATCCAAGTTTGAATCTACACGATGTATTATTAGTTAGCTGTATGTGGTAATACGAGTGGGATTACGCTAGTGGGTAATACTAGAGGGGTCATAAGTCAGAAGGAGAAAGACAAATACTGTATGATTTCACTCATGTGGAATATAAAGAAACAAAGCAAACGAGCAAACAACTCTTAGACACAGAACAGACTGGTGGTTACTAGAGAGAAGAGGAGTTGGTGGTGATCGTGATACAGTACATCCAGACGGTGAGGTATTGTATAATGCTGTACACCTGCAACTTATATAATGCCATCAATCAATTGTTACTTCAAAATTTAAAAATGAGTAACTAGATATAATAAATTTCTATTTCCTGATACTCTTTATTGTAGTTTCATACTTTAGGAAAACAAAGTACTCAACATCACAGATGGAATACCAGGACAAAGGGCCTTAATGTTGTTCTCTGGGTCTGTGGGGGAAAAACAAGTCAGTGATATTTTGTCCCTACCCAGTTCAGTGATTATTGAACAAAGCAGATCTGGCCTCACTATGCACTAAGCAAACTGCTCGTAACTTTAACCAGTTTGGTTATTCAATTCTAGGATAAGTCTAAGTATTCAATTTTTGGTAGGTCCGTCTGGCTCTTTGATTAAGGTAAAAGCATACACACTACTGTGGAGCCCAAAAAAGAACAATGGGGTTGAAATGGAACACAATGGTAGTTACCAGGAGGTGGTGGGCGGGGTGTGGGGGGAATGGAGAGATGGTGAAAGTGGATAAATCTGAAACTAGCAGATGAATCAATACTGGAGATCCAGCACACGGCATGGTGATTAAGTCAACAATTCTGTATTAAATATTTCTAAGTTACTAACAGACTAGACTGTCAATGTTCTCACCACAAAAAAAGAAACGATAATTATCTGATGTGATAGGATGTTGGCTAACGTGATGATGGTACCATATTACAACATAACTGGGTCAGAACAACACATTATATACCTTAAAAGGACACAATTATGTATTTCAATAAATAATATATTTAAAACATAAAAGCATCATTATGAACCAGAAAAAAAAAAAAGAAAAACAATGTTTTGAGTTACACTTTTCTCAACTATTCCGAGATCTGTTGTGGAAATGTCTTAAAGGACATTGGGTCTGAGTGGCTGTGGCTGTTAGGAGACAAAGATGGACTGTGTCACTGGCCACTGGGGAAGTCCTGAGCACTGTGCCATTAGCTACGTGCCCAGGGCCATGTGTCCTGGGCCCATGATGCACTGCTCCACTGCGGTGTCCAGGAACACCATCCACTTGTCTCTGAATTCTTCTCACATTTCCCCAAATCACTGCCAATGGCAACGGGACAGGATGCAATGTTTGCCAAGCTCTCCTTGTACTTCACCAAGAAATGCAAGAGAAATTGAAAAATTGGGAAGAAATGAAAACTGGAAAAAAACTGAAAATTTTGAAAAAAAAAAAAAAAAGAGAAAAGAATTTCAATATATCTACACCCATTTACACATAATTGTACTTTTCATGGAGGAATTTCAGTATCTGCCCTGGTGTGCCATTTATCTGCGCTTCCTGCCTTTATCTGTGAGCCTTTTTAGAACAGACACCATGGCTGAGGATTTGTAGTGATTTCTTCTCTGTATTTACTGAAGATAAAACCTAGGAGGTAGGAAACAAAGTCTAAAAAAAAAAAAAATCCTTGAAAATTCCTATCGGAGAGAAGTAGATTCCTCCCGTGAACAAATGGGCCTCCTCCGTTTACAGATCACCTACATGATTTAACTGTGGCACACAGTTATGAAATGTACCATTTCAAGGCCAGGCCGCAGAAAGCCTTTCTCTTATCAGAGAACAAATAATGGATTTTCTCAGCTCCCAGCACACAAGACACTCTCGCAGATGTGGGGGGAAATTAGTAGCACCTCTGTCAAGGTGCACACCTTTTATGGGCTGCACCTACAGTAAGGAGAAGCTATAGGGCCTCGCTGGTGGCCTAGGGGTTAAGTCTCAACACTATAACCACTATGTCCTGAGTTTAATCCCTGGCCAGGGAGTTGACCCCCACATGGTGCCACAGACCTCTCCTGTCCCACCCACTGCTCCCCTCAGCAGTGTCAATCTGCCTGTTCTTCTCCCCACTCTGTCTCCGGTGAACTCTCTCACCCCCCACACCTTTGGTATTCACCCCAGTTCTTCTACACACAGACACAAAAGAGAAACTATATAATATTATGCAGCAATCAAAAAAGATAAACTCATGCAATTCACAGCAACATGAATGGAGCTAGAAGGGATTATGCTCAGTGAAGTAAGCCAGAAAGAAAAGGAAAAAAAATATTGGCTACTTTTACTTATAGGAGGAATGTAGAGGAAACAAATAAGGGACTAAGAAAAAAATTAATTACAATAAATTAGAAATCAAAATCAACAGGCAACTATAAATCTGAGACATTCCCTAGGGGAGGAGGAGGGAGAAGGAACAAAATGGGTGGGAGGAACACAAGGGACCATGGTGACGGTGCACGGGTGAATTGGTGACAGGAATTTCACAGGGACGAGAAATACACACTGTACGAAAATGAAAAATAATGTAATATGTAATTAAAAAAAGAGAAAACAACAACAACAAAAACATAAGAGAAACTACAGATGGCTTCATCCCATTTTGGTTAGCAGAAACCACTTGGAAAACAAAACAACACAGAAACGCTGGGCAGTGCCTGCACAAAGTAAAAACGAACAGAATTCCAGCTTTAAGTTCTCAGGTGGAGACACGGGGTGCCCTGAACTCTTCTGATGTCTCTGGACACTCACTGCATTGGGTTCAGAGGGCACTTCCAACAGTGGGATTCAGCTCTTCTCGACTGCACTGAATGTAGCCACAGGATTCTGACGAGCTTTAGGTCAACTGCCAGTACTGGACAGCTCCGAGAGTAAACTGACAGCCCAGACATTTCAAGGAGAGGTTTACGGGGGTTGACACTGGATCCTTCACCACGGACAATCACCTTAGACGTAGCAGAAAGGTTCGAAAATGTGGGACTTATCCTTCAGTATTACTCAGGGCTAATTAACGAGTTTCTCTTAAAATAGGAACTATTGTGGGTTTTTTTTCTATATTTAGTACATGTTTTCTACAAAAATATGGCCCATTTATTCCATGTGATCAGTTTCAACATTTTCAGAGTACTGTTGTCCCAGAAAAGGGATCATGAAGGAAATGTAGAGTCAACCATCTGTGTTAAAGCATCCTCATTTTTCACATTTCCTTGCTTCAATACTGGTCTACACATTGGCACAGTGATTTCATCATGAACTTGAACCTTTTGCAAAGACTTTTGCCTGATGTAAGGAAATAAGGTGAGTGAGTCCTATATGCCAGCCTGCGAAGAGAGTGAGGATGTGGATGGGGTGATACTCAGGGTGTGGAAGGGCTTCCTGAAAAGCCGCGCGTGACACCTGCCAAATGGAAGTATTGATGGGGGTGTGGGAAATTTCATGGGGAAACCGGGTTCCCTGATGGATTTACGTCACAGCCAGAAAGCTGAAGAAAAGATAAACATGAATGTCTTTAGAAAGGGTGAACTCTTGTAATCATGCAAAGGTCCCAGCTCCTCGTCTTACATCTGGCATCTTTAAGGCATTTGGTTCTGGGGTTCTTGCATTAGCCTCTTCCTGACTATGGGCCCCAGAGACTCAACTTTAATTGATCCAGACGAGAATGGGCACCAGTTGTTATTTATTTATTTTTTTAAGATCCCCAAGTGATCTGAAGTGCAGCCACGGCGGAGAGCTGCTGTTCCAGACCAGAGGGGGAAGCGGAAAGACTGCTCTGTGAGCCAAACGCCAGAATGACTCTAAAATGACCTCAGGGAGTCTGCCCTCTATTGCATCTTCAGAGCGGCCTGGGACTGGACTCAGCACTTCTCCCAACAGCTCAGGTCACGAAATGTAATTGGGTGTCTACTCTGTCCCTGGTATTGTGGTAAGAACTGGGGACACAAAGATTGGTAACCCCAACCTCAGGGACACCCCCCTGGTCTAAAAGAATTTGTCATATGTGCAGAGGATGTCAGAAGAACACGACAGGTGCAGGACATCACACAGGGCATTCCAGGAACCCAAGGGAGAGAGAGGGAGCTTGTTTCAGGTCAGAGGGGGCGGGGAGCTCCCTTTTTCATGCCTGTAGATGGGGTCTCAGGCCAAAGGAAAGGGCCTGGGAAGGTATTGTGGGCAGTAGCTCCAAGGAAGGAAACCATGATGTTTCAGAGGACATGAAGACCCCAGCGGGGAGAGGAACATGTGTGGTGGAAAGAAGACAGACTTCAGACAGAAGAAGACACACTTCAGACTTGGGCCTTCGCCTGCCATGCTACACTCTTGGGCTCAGTCCCAATTACAAGTTCAACATCATTTCTGGGGAAGAAAATCCTTTGAGTACTGTCCCAAACGGTGCCACTAAAGACAGAGCCTGGTGCCTTTCTTCCTGCTGCAGTCTCTGCTGGTGCTGGCAGTTGTTTTTGATTTACAGAACCTGAGGCCAATAATGGGTAGAACACACTGATTCTAATGTGAACTTACTCTGGGAATTGAACTGGATTGGTTTAAAACAGCATCTTCTCTGTCTTCTTAAATGGCATTTCTTCTGATTCTTACCCTGGTATTTACTGCTGAGAAATGTATCTTCTGGTTATTCGTTTCTTTAAGCCCATTAAATAATTACCTCTAAATGGTACTACTTTGTGATGATTTCCTCAAATGTCCATTGCACACTTCAGCTAACCATGTGTGTGCATTTTATATATACGGGAAAAAAAACTACCAAATAAACATAGTGGACATTGGTTACATAAGACAGGGCCATTCCAAATTTCCATACAAGAGCTGTCTCCTCTTATAATGGAAAACATGGAGTTCAAATGTGCTTATGTACTTTGTCCTGGCCATGAAATATCACACCAGGACTCTTGGCTGCCTCTACCCCTTTGGACTCACATTAAAGCTGCTCTGAGCCTGCCTCTCTGCTTCCTGAACAGAGTTCAAGTGCACTCAGTGTGCTACTTTTCCTATAGACTCTGCTCTTGTCCTTACCCTGAGGCTCCTCTCAGAACCCTACGTCCTGAAGTGTAAAATCCAGGTCTCTACCATTTCACAGGCCCACTGCCCTCACCCAGCCCTTCTTCCCTTTCTCAATTGAACCTCCTTTTCCCCCCAACCACGCCGAGCGCCCACATATTTGATTACACACTTGCATGTGCCGACCTGGTGTGGCTCTCCCTCCCTGGTCGTTCCTATCGGCAATCACATCTGCCATTCCATCAGCACTTTTAAAAGACTTCCCTTCATCCTAGCATCTCTTCTGGGTACCATTCCGTTCTTCTCTTCTCATGAAACCCACCGAAGAGCCGTCTGTACTAGAAATGTCTGTTGGAAAGACTCCTTTCCTCCCTCTTCTCACATTATTCCAGCAGGGCTTTTACTACCACATCCCACCGAAACCAGGAATCCCACCCACATCCCACCCAGGCCAGGAATGCGTCCATATTGTCGGATCCAGGGAAAAGCCAGTCAGTCCTCATCTGAACACACGGCCCTCCTGGACACTGTCCCATTGGCCTCGGGACTCTGCCCTCAGTGTTCTTTCTTCCACTTCGCTTTTTCTACTCAGGCTTGCTTTCCCCCTTCCTTTCTGTCCTGGCAGATGTCCCAGGGACAGTCCAGGAAGCTCTCTCCTGCCTCACTCCACCTCTCCTTGCTCTTCCCAGGCCAATGGGCTTAAACATCTCTCATCACGAAAAGCCCTCTTGTCTCTGCTCCACTCTCTCTCTGACATCCCGACCAAACGTCCAGTGACCTGCCCGACTTTTCCATTGGATATTTGACATCTCACAGGGCTTAAAGTGTCTGTAACTGCCTTTCAGATATCCTCTACAACCTCTTCTACTGCAGCTCAACAACAGGCACATGAACCCATCACGTTTTCAGAGCAGTATCTGGGAGGTCACCCTCTTCTCTTTCTCCCATGCCCACATCCACTCATCAACAAAGGCTAATGGCAGAAATACCCCCTTTCAGGACACCGTTTTCACCCCTTAACCGCCCTCACTGTTTCATCCCCTTGCTAATACCCCTGCCCCCTCCCAGATCTTATTCTATTCTCTACTTAGCAGTCAGAATAAGCTTCAAAGCTTAAGTCACCTTACTGTCACATCTCAATGGTATCACATTTCGCTTCTACTTAAAAGCACTTGATGGCCCTCTTTGACCTACAAAATAATAGCCAACTGCTCTTTCTGATACTTCCTAGTATGGTCTACAATGTCTTTTCGAAAATATTCTGCATAGTGTATTAAATATTTATCTTCATATAGGCTTTCCAAACTTTAAGTACTCATTTCAGAACTCTGCTTTCAATAATTTTAACTTTTTCCTTTTAGAAGTTCCCCCCATTACCCTGCTATCTCCCTGACCATGCTTCCTCCCATGTCCCTTGTCCACATGCTGACAGTCTTCCTGTCTGCTACGACAAGCATGCCTCGCAGTAGCTGCTCCTCGGGCCTGTCCGGCCTCCATGGATTGCATTGCTCAGGGCGTCACTTTCCACAGATGTCTGCTCCCACCTCTCTCTCCAGTACATTCTCTCCTTCCTATGCTGATCATTCTTCACAGCAGTTGTCATGACCTAATGATACATATTTGTTTAGTCTCGACTCCACCTCCTTGAAGGCAGACTCTCCTCTGCCCACCAACCATCAGTACCCGGATGGAGCCTGCAGAGCAAGGACTCAGTAAAAAGTGACTGCAGCACTAGGGCAGGGTGTCCCAAGACGCCAACCCTAATCCCGTGATCGTGAATGTGCTCCACTTCACAGGGCAAGGGAGACTCTGCAGATGTGATGAAGGCTATGGACTTTGCTGGGCTCAGGTCCAGGCCTGTGTACCCAGCTCACCTTCCAGGTCATGAGCTCAGAAACCCCTCCCAAGCCCAACACCATATCCAGACCCAGGAGTAATGAACTTGGGTGTTTCCAGATTATAGCACCCAGAAGGACAGCTAGTCTGCCCTTGGCATCCTGCCTGAACTTGTTTGGGCATTTAATGTACATTCAGCAACCTATCCTCCACATTAGCCTGGTGACATAGGACCCGTCATTAACTCCTCTTAGTGATTAAGAACCTGAGTTGCAGGCAGGATGAGCAATTCTGATGCCACGCAGGGAGGGTGCAGGAACAGCGATCAGCTAGACTACCAGCTGTCAAAATGACACCAGGGCTGTCCCTGCGTACTCACCAGGGGACCCGGGATGGGAATGGGGCTGATGGAGTAAGCACCTGGCTCTCGCAGTTGTTCAAACGGAAGATGAACTGGTTTGGTGTTTCATTTGTTTTTACTTTTGGCTTTTGATTTGGAATGAAATTGTTGCATAAATACAAGTCGAATTTTCAACAAACTGCTGAAGCCTGTTTCATACCTTATCTTATTTTGCCTACCAAAGGCCCCGTTCTCTATCCTTGTTTCACAGTGTAAACTACAGATTGGGCTTCACACAGCCTGCAGTAGACCCGCTATCACCAGGGCAGTGTTATTTGAGTTCTAAACTAGGATGTTCTTCTGTTTCCAACGTACAGACTTTTACCCCTCCCCTCCCTTCACTGCATCTAAGGGGCAATGCATTCTGGAGGCTCCGAGCCGGAGAGCACGGCCCAGGCCTGGACCTGAGGTGCGCCCTGAGGATGAAGCTCGAACACACTTCTCCACACTAGACGAACATCTGAACTCTTTTCACCAACAGAGGGAGGGTCTTGTGAAAATTAAATGGCACGGGCCCTGAAAATGCTGGCGATACACCAGTCTAAACACTGACACTTACCACTTCTACCACCAGAGTCTCGGAAGAAGATTTCTCTTTACCTTTGACTCTAATATTTCTCTCTGAAATTTCACACCAACTGAATGAAACATGCATGGTGTGAAACTGCATATTTGTAAAAATCTGGAAGCCCACATTCTCCTTCTCCTTGAACCACAGTGATGGGCAAACAGGGCTGGAGGGGGCTGTGCTGGCAACTGTCCACCTAACTTTGCTCAACTCACTGCTGATGCGTGATGGGCATGCTGAGATCCCCGCATAAAACATGCAACTGGGAAGTGTTTTCCTTTTGGTCCTTAAAAAACATGTGGGACATTACTCTGTAGCAGTCTCTTAGTCATTTAGGACGTTGCTCTGTTTGAGAGGAAGCTCTCTGGTCTCTGAATGTCTCCTTGTCACCACCTGGACGCCTCACTGCCCACGTGAGGCCTAATTGTTTCCCTGTATTCTTGTAACTGTTACAGTGACCGTTGATCCTGAGCCTCATGTCTCACAGCTACGCACAGGGAAAAGTTGTCATCTGGGGATACGCCAGAGAGAATGTGCCATTTAAAAAGACTCCGTGAGCACTTGAATGATTCAGAGAGAACTTATTTTCTGCTCTAGTTAAAGAAAGACACTGGCCTTGAACATGTCTCTGAAAAAATCCTCTTTCTGAAACCAAAGTCCAGGTTAGCACACTGATGCAGACAGAGAAACAATAACAATTAATATTATTGATCGTTATTAATCTGACAATGTTCCTGTCGGTAGGTTGCTTCAGCAGGAATCTGCTTCTAATTACTGACTATCAAAGATTGCTTTTAATATCTCCCATATGATAAAATTCTAACACTTTCTTTCTTTTTCAATAGCTAAACCTCTGAGGTACGTTTAATGTGATTAAATGAGTGAACTCAAATTATACTTTATCATTAGACTTGATGATATATTTATCATATAGTTATCACTGGTTAAATCAAGTCTGACTATGAAGTTTCAAATGATGATAATTTTTAAAAATTTAATATTATATATTTCAATATTACATGGGTTCAAGTTATTTTTTCTGCACTAATTTTTCTATGCCATGTACTTTCCATTACTGGTCTTGTTAGCCTCAAACAAAACCATGTCTCCAAACATGACATTGCATAAGGCCGACTATCAAATAAGGCCTCTGTTTCATCATGCACTTGACTCATTTTCTGTTATATAATTTAAAACCAATGGAAGAATTATAAAGACTATTGAGAGTGGGCTGCTGGGTACGCCAATCACATTTAGAAAATGAACAGGGCATGAAGAAGAAATAATACGCATGTTTTTTCAAAGCAGTTTCACATTAATTCTCTCATCTGATCACCAACTAGAATTTACCTATCACATTTGTCAATGTTCTGATTGTCAAATCCACATACTTTACACAAGCCAGACTGCATAGAGCTCTAAACATGCACAGAAGCTGAGGCTGGGCTCTTTCCTTCCACGCCTGCCTGGCTGTCCGTGGCTCTCCTCGGCTCCACCAGTTTTCTGACTTCTTTTATGTATTTAGCAATGTTAGTATTTCTGTTGTCCCGAAATGTCCCCATGAGTGCCTTCCGTGTTTCCTTTCTCACCTTTCTTTGGAAACCTATCACATAAACTCTATCTTTGGGGATAGAAAACAGAGCTTACCCCAACTCTTCCCCCTGCCCCCCAATCATGACAAATTCCTATCTACCTCAAAGCTGAGGACACCTTTCAGACGTCTCCTTCCTCTATAGCTTGGTCTGGCTGGGACCTGCTTAGGGCTCGTGTGCAGTAAAGTGGGGCATTCCAAAGACTAATGCAGTGACATCGCTTTGGGGAATGCTGGGTAAGGAATCCTAGCAGTCACTGGCTTGTGAATGTCCCATTAGCTATTCATCACTTTCACCTTTTGACAGTAAAACAGGCTAATGATGCTTAGCTCATAGGTTTCCTCCTAGAATTTACATAGAAACAGGTGCTCTATATTATTACAGATTCTCTGTCAAGATTTCAAGTAAGTGTTCTGAAACTTCCTTTGCAATTTGATGAAATGATTCTTAAGTACATTTAGAGTAAGATGCAAGTGAACTTTGTGTAAGAAGGAAAAGAAATAGGAGTCTGTGCTCCCGGGGGTTAAGGTGTCTTTTGTGGCTGTTGAAAATCATGTTTTACTGGCGAGGTATGTAAAACCTGGTTTCCCACTTTGCTAGAGACCCCACTTCATTGAAGCAACTGAATATGAGGGTCAAGAGGTAAAAGCAGTCAGAGAACCTGACACAGAATTACATTTATAACAATCATTTCACAAGAGATGGCAGCAAGTCAAATCTGTTCGCTGTCGGACCACTGACAGCAGGACAATCAGAAACGAGGTAAGCCTCCCAAATTAGAGGAGTAACTGTGACCCAGGATCCCTACACGCTACGAATCCGCATCCATTGTTAAGGCATACGTTTTAAGGAATATGTATAGTAAAATAATAGCCCACTAAAAATTACCAATTTAAAGATGATCCCAACTACATAAAGACATGCTGAGAAGCAAGGAAAAAGTATCCAACAAGATATGAAGGATGGCTGACTCCGTGTCATGTAATTAAGGATATTTTTTCTTTTTTACACACTATTCTGTGTCTTACATATTTTCTACAGTTTGCAGGTATCCTTTTGGAGTGGGCTATTGACCTCATGTTTGAAAAGTTACAAGACTTCACAACAGCTAATTTTCTAGGAAGGCTGAGGGAACTTCAACCACTTGCTTGGTGTTTACTTCTAGAAACCAACAGTTTTCTATTTTGAAGATGTCCTCAGAAGATCATCAAATTAAATAAGAAATAAAGTATAACTGCTTTTTCTTGTGGCTAAACTCTTTATCCACATTATTTCACATTTCAGGCTTGCATCTACCAGGGAGTGTATAACTTCATGCCTACAGAATGTTAATTCACAAAGGCACTTTTGGCCACACTCTTAGAAAGAAAATATATGCTCCCCATCTTAGTGTATTCCTCTCTTTTGACAAGTTGCTAAATATATGTAGTATCTCAGCAAACAAACCCAAGGTGGTTTGTGACCTTTGACCTATATTTACACTCATTCAGGGAACATGGGGAGCATCATGGGTTCTAGGATTGAATAGGAGAGAGCGACCCTGAAAAGAAATCTTCATTGACTAGATAAAGAAATGGAAAGCACAGAGGTGGGTGGACACCCAAGAATTGCCACTGCTGCTGCTCCCAAGGGAACAGGCTCTGTGTGGCAATGGGTCTGCATCCTAGGCATGCCCTTCAACATGGTCACGCGCATGCCCCCTCTACCACTGAGGGAAGGGCATGTCCCAGCAGACTACCCGTCATGTACTTCCTCACTTTCCTCCTTTGTACAGACCTGGAAAGGTCAGAGAGGAGAAAAAGTCCAGAAGACAGAGAAGGTCATGGATTTCACAGGGTCCTCTGGACTCCCCAGCTAGAAGGGGTCTCCCCAGGCTGTTGCAGGGTCACTGCGTTCTCAAGGCCTCCCCATGATTTTACCCAGGAGCAGAGTGCACCTTCTGGAGTCAAATTTTACAGAAAGAATGCCTGCGACTTTTGTTCTGAAATTTAATTTCTTAATTACACTCCATCAACCTCAATGTACAATCCTTTTGATTAACCAGAACCATTTTGGGAGGAGGAAGACAGAAGCATGTCAGTGCCTAAGAAAATTTATCTGGAATGTTGGTTATCACAAGTTTGATGAGAAAAGGTTTAGAATTGGTATGCTGATGCTAAAAGGCAAGATGACAGCACTTACAGGAACTGACAGTGTCGGAGCTCAGGGAGGTCCCGGGGCTCTGCAGACACATGTGCCTTTGGTTTCTGCACCTGCATTCAGATGGGTAGAGCTGCAAGCCTTCGGCTCAGTTCAGGACCACAGCGAGTCCTTGCCTACGCCACGTAGTGTGGGCTTGGCTTTAGAGACAAACTCCTTTGTGCTATGGGATCAAGGAGGTCAGTGGGATGTTAAATATGGTCTTGTCTGAGAAGCAGCAAATGTCTCCTTTGCCTGTGAACTTTGGAATCTCATTTTAACCTGAGTAGGACACACTGCTGATTCTGAAGCCACTTCCATTTCTAAAAAACATGATCTGCCTCTTTCCTCTGACTCACTTCTGAGACTCCACTGTTGGAGCAGCCTTGCTCAGGCAAAGAAATGTGGGGTAGGGCAAGGGCTCCTAGTTTGTTTATAACAAATTGAAGGGTGCTGGACCCCAAGCAGCTCAGCAAAGTTTCTGAGAGGCACTTGTGCCCACAAATTCGTAAAACAAAAGCAAAGAGGATAACTCACCCAAAGTGACTGGCTAAGTTCATGGAAATACAAAAGAGCAGGAGGTTTTTGATCATGATAAAGCTAGAGAACATCCCATTGTCCATTCCCGATAAGAATACCAGTCGGAGTAGATGAACTTGGAAGAATCACTGTTCCTTTCTCCAACTTGATCTTGAAGCTGGAGAGACCAACAGAGAAAAGCACATAAACACGAGTGTTCTGCTTCAGTCCCTGGCATCAAATGCTATTGCTAAGAGCACAATTTACAAACAAAAGGACCTGGAGTTGCTTCCCCAGTAAGCTGCACATAGGGGAGCAGGGGGTGTTTTATCATTGGATAGTAAGTTGGGGCACAGGAAGAAGTGACAATATGTCTTAATTTTCACTTGTACTGACGAGCACAGAATCATTTTCCCAAATTAATGTGTCCATATATCAAATATTTGGCTTAGTTTTTTTTTAAAAGCATATTATCCAATGACCTCGTCCCATTGCTAGAATAAACGCTTGAGCATATTATCGAAGTAACTGCATTTTGCATCTGCCAAATCCACAAGTGGAATAATTTTACCTTTCTGAGATATTTGCCACGCGTTCAAAGCCAGCAAGCTACTCCTTGTTCTGCGAGGTGCTGAGGTAAAGCATGTGGAAAGAGGGGAAAAGGCACATATGAGAAACCTGTCTTCTACAGAATCACGATCATATAAGGACAGCTTCTAAGAGAGTTACCACTTTCTTAGCAATCCCTCCCCAAGACTAAACAACTTAATAGGCACTGCATTGGGGAAGGTGTCTTAGCTCTCCGCTAGGTCCTAATTAATACGTTTGAAATCCAGGCAGGCAGTCCCTGGGCTCTGCAAGTAACCTTAGCGAAGGCACATATTCTCCAACATGCGCATAATGCATAGGTGCACTCGGTATCCCTCCACCGCGTGTTCAAAAGGAACCTTTCCCAAGGAGACCCCAGCAAACTTCGGAATTGGGCGACACACAACAGGTACTTTCACCTCACAAGCGAAAGACCTTGTGCCAAGATGGGCAGGGTGCCAAGCGGTGGTCGCCTGGGCGCGTCCTGGGGCTTGTCGCCTGACCCGGGCCAGAGTCCTGGCGGAAAGCACGCGGCGCTGCATGCGGGAAACCCGGGAAACGCCTCCTGCCTCCCCTCAGCCCCAGGCCAGGACCCCCAAAGGGAGCTTGCGCCCCCACCATCCCCGGACAGCCCCGGGGGCTCGCGGGCGCAGGTGAGCGCGGGGGCGGCACTGCGGAGCTGCAGCCTCGGCCACCCGGGCTCCGGCGACCGGGTTGCTCGGCCTCCCGCCGGGTCCGCAGCGACGCGCCGAGCGCCTCCCGCTCCCGGGCCCTCCCAGACCAGCTTCTCACCCTCTCAGACCTCCCCGCTCCTTCGCGGGGTCCGCGTCCAGCGCCCCGCGGGGCAGCGGCTTCCTCCTTGACCGGGAGCGCGCGGTGCAGCGGCAGCGCCGAGTACCCCGGTCTCTGGCAGCTCGCGCGACCCGCGCGCGACACCTCGCGGGGCCCGCGCCCACCCCGCAAGTCGTCTGGGACGCCGCACCCGTCCGAGCCCGGGCCTGGCGGGGCCTTCCAGGGGGCCATTTCGCCCCCGCGGGTGCAGGGACTACTGCAGCAGTGCCCCCCACGCCCCCATGCCTACCGGCTGGCCCGCGGGCGCGGCGCCCTGGTGTCCCGTCCCGCAGGGCTGCGCTGCCCAGGACGTCGCTGCCCGGGACGTCCCTACCCTCCCGCGCGGGCTTCATCCCCGCAGTCGCCAGGGGAAAGTTTGCGCTCCGGGCCAGCCGCGGCGCCCCGCCGGCTCTCCACCTGCCCCCCTCGGCCAAGCAGTCCGCGGCTCGGGCATCCGGAGGAGAAGGGTGCCGGGGAGCCGGGCTCTCTGTCCTCTCCCCTCGCCCGCGTCCTCCTTCCCCACCGCCCGGCCCGGCACGCCCCGGGCTTACCCGGGAGGCGAGCCGTCGGCGAGTGTGCATCCTCCGCCGCCGCCGCCGCCTGCTCTCTCCCGGCTGGCAGGCGCGGAAGGCCGGTGCGGCGTCACCGCCCCATGCTGCCAGCGCGAACTTGCCCAGTCCTCCAGGGCGGAGCGGATCGGCCGCCCCGCGCTCCCGCCGCCGCCCTGCGGCTCCGCTCTGCGCCGCGCCCGAGGCCGCGCGCTGCCCCGCTGCAGATCCCCCCGCGCCCCGGCGCACTCGCGCGCTCGCTCACCTCGCCCGAGCGCCACATGTCGTCTCCGGGTCCGGGCGGCGTGGCTCTGCAGCGGCGCTCCGGCAGAGGCCGCCACACTCTCAGCAAATGCGCCCTCGGGCCCGCTCCGCCGAGGGGGAGGGCTCAAGACCCGCGGCTCTGCCTGCTTTGGGACAGGCCAGCCATATTTCTGCCGAAGTTTCTGGAGTGCCTTTGGGAGCACCCTGTAGTAACAGCTGGTCTCCCTTTTCACACCAGAGATGGAAAGGGAGTGGCAGCTGACAGCAGTCTGAGGCCATTGCTGTGAGTGCATTCTTGTCAAGGGCCAGGAGACTTCTGCACCTGACCTCAGCCCTTCTCAACACGCAGCACGCCTCTATGGCCCCATCTCCTGTTGGTGGAAATTAGCCTCCAGCCTCCTTTTTATCTGCAGCTCCTTGCTGCAGGAAGGAAGTAGCATGGGAGTCAATTAGAAGTAAACCCTTGCCTCTGGCACTATACATTTGGGTTTCTTTGGTTTTCTGAAGTTCCATTTCTTGACAAGAAGCTGCCATGTTAATAGCAAGGGGCTGTGGAGTTTGCAGACCCAGAGGGGTCTGGGTGGAGGGCCTGGGGCACTGCGAAGCCATGCGTGAGACTTTGCTGTTGGCATTATTATGTCTGTCTCTGTCTAGAGAATGCAGTTGCTAAGAGGTGGTTGTACCACTGATGACAACTGAGGCAGAAATCGGGTTCCCCCTTCGGTGCACAAACAGGGTGACTACAAAGCCAAAGACACTTCCTAATTTTAATTGCAGCGACTTTTCCCCTCTTATTGTGAGAACCTTTTGTTATGGCTGCCTCTTATTATGAGAACACCCAGTAGGGAACAGCAGGATTTAGGAGGAAGCTACAAAGAACACGATGAATACTGTTAGTCCATATCTTTTGGAACTGATTCTGTAAAATTGGGTATAATCATTTTTGACAGAATGATTATGAACAAGGCAATGTTTAACTGTTCTCCAGAAAGAATCTTTCATCTTCCAGTCTACAAAATCTCTCTTGGCCAGTTACGTCTGATAGTGTGCTCCAAATCTAAGCTAGCCGTTGATACCTCTATCATTCCCCAAACTGAAATTTTTCAAATATGAGAAATTGTTAATATACTTCAGGAATGAGACGTTTCTATAACTGCTGTAATTTTACAGGAAATAATACTCTGAATATACCTTTAGTCACAGAATTAAATAATTGTTTTTCTAGTCATTTAGGTGACATATAAATTAGATAAATGCTCATTTAAAAGGTTTTTTGATTCTAAAATGGGTTAATTGAACAGGTGCATTTTTTCTCTTTCAAATTTCTCAGAAGACCTATTACTAAGATAAAGTTCATGCACAGTCAAATCACTAAATTAAGAACAATCAGCATTAACTTAATTTTCACCTATTAGGTGTTTAAATTCTAGATTTAGAGGTAGTAATGAGAGCTACTCTTCTCTTGGGGTTAAAGAACATAATGCCAACCAAAGAGTTCAAATAACTAGTCAATTTTAAGTTTCACAGATTATCACACCTATGAATTCAGTTTGTTTTTTTTTTTTTTACAAAAAATGTGTAGCTAAACCAAGGATTACTTTTGGATTAGTTAGTTATAGTCATTAATTCTTAACAATAGTCCCTTCAGATGCCATTGACAAATAGTGAAATAACTATATGTGGATTATGTTCTTTTGATTCACTGTCATGTTTTTTGGTATGCTTTCCAGCAGTTCAGTTTCAATACATATTATTGAACATATGAAAATTATCTTAGGTAAGACCTATTCTTTAAAATTGTGCTTAAGTCTGTGACTTAAATGTTTACCTACTGCCTGTCTAGAATGGTGATCTAGTTTCTCATCTTAATATTTAAGAAAATATAACAGGCTCAATGATCTGAGAAGATCGTGAAACAACACTTGATAAAAATTCACATTTTAAAAGAACAATATTTGTTACCATTTTAACAATGTTTGTTTTCATATGGAAACAGTGTTTGCCCTGAGAATTGATGGTCCATCAGCTGAATTCCCATTTGTTCCACTAGCATTCCCCTTTTATTGAATAAAAGAAAACAAAGTAGTTATATTTCTGGAAAGCAGTAGAGGGCACCCCAGTTCCACATAACCCTGGTTTTGGAACAGTCTGTAGAATTTAGTTTTCAGTGTGTGGGTCTAAAATAGCTGAACTTGGGCAAAGTGGGAATACAGGCTTGCATGGAGAACCTCTCCACCCTATCCAGAACAGAGGCAGAGAAAGGAGGCTGCGTTTGTGTAGGTGGTGGTGTAGGGGGGCTGAAACAGGAGAAGTAGTCTCACCACAAGGAAGAAGAGTTTGTAGAGTAGTTGAAAGGAGGATACCCTACGCTGAGAACTCACTTGTGCTGCTGTGTGTAATTTTGTATTTAAGCAGAATCAAGTATGAGTAAAGACCACAGAGTTATATAAGACAGGCACACAAAACTGACACAGGTAGACACCACAAAATGTGGAGGCAAGGACTTAACTTCCCACTGCAAGGCAGGAGGCTCCATTGAATAGTTTTTTGGTTAAGAGAAAAACATGAGGGCCTCCCTGGTGGTGCAGTGGGTAAAGCAACACACTATGAAGCAAACCACAGCCACTGCAGCAGGAGTTCGATCCCTGCCGCTGGCCAGGGAGGGGACCCACATGGCGCAGCAGACCTCTCCTGCCTGCCTGCTGCTCCCCTCAGCAGTGTGTTTCAGTCAGTCTGCCTATTCTGTTCCCAGCTCTGTTTGGTGAATCCTCTTACCTCCCTGTACTCTGGCCTGTACCCCAGCTCTTGTATGCATAAATAAATAAATCTTCAAAAAAAATAAAAAATACATTAAAAAAAAGAGAAAAACATGATTCTAGAAAATATAGACTGATGACTATAGGCAGAAAAAGCACTGGGAGTTGGTGGATTCAGGCTGAACGTATGTATGAACCTCCAAGGCCAACCGGCCTGGACATTGAATAAGTGCTCGGCTTACTTCATTAATAGAATGATAGATTTAGTCACTCATGTATTTAAAGCAGATTGAGAATGCTTTTCCCAAATGAAACAAGGGGCTCTTGGTTGTTAATAAAACAGAATGGTCAAGTCTGCCTGGAAGAAAAGAGAATTCCTAGGAAAAAACGACAGTTGAATCGGACACTGAAAAAGAACAGAAAAGATCAGAAAAGGTAAAATAGAACAAGGACAAAGGTCAGATGGCACAGAGCACACTGAGGAGCGAATACTCCATTCACAGACTCAGACTGTGTATTTTAAATTCATTATTTATTAATTTTATTTTTTGCCTTATTAAAGCTCTTGTATTAATCACCTGAAGGTTACATATGAACTACAGACATGTTTTAATTTATGGCACTATTTTAAAATAGAGACTACACTTAAAAATCATAAAACTTCATAGAAGTATTATAAGTGAATGAAAGAATACTCTAGATTTCTGAGTTTGCTAAGAGAGACCACAAAAGCAGATTTAGCATTAACTTTATTTGTATCCTCTCATCTAACCCCCACTTATTTATCCTAGACTTATTTATCTCAGAACAAGGTAACGTCTTCTTTTTGTTTTAGTAGTTTCAATAAAAATATTTCTTTTTTTTCCCTCATGGCAAATATTTTACTTACTAATTTTGATATAACTTTTTAAAAATGATTTAGACCAACAGGTTCACACCTCTATGTTACCATACCACACCCACCACCAAAGCACTCATCATTCTTTATTAGAATCCATAGGACCCCCACCCCTAGGGGCCTTCCCTCCCTCCCCCACCCCAACCCTCTATTCTACAATCCTATTTCTAAGCTTATTTTCTATTTTACACTTTGCCTGCTCCCTTCACTTATAATACCTGATAAATAGAAGCCATTGAGATTTTTAAAAATATTTAATTTTTTCATTCCATTTTATCTCTATTATTGGCTTGTTGGTTGTATCTATTTTATTTTGTTTTACTTTCAACTCTTTCTCTCTGCACATACCAAGAAGTGGAATTGCTAAATGACAGAGTAATTTTATGTTCATTTTTTGGGGGCAAGCAGCACCTTTTCTTCAGTGGATGCGCCACTTCACATTTCCATTTATATGTCTTCTTTCATGAGATGCTGATTCTTTGCACATTTTTGAAATGGTTTTTATTGTTGTTGAGTTGTAGGAGTTTTTATATATCCAATGCATACCCTTATCAGGTATATGATTTGAAAACATTTTTTAATCTATGAGTTGCCTTTCTACTCTGTTGATACTGTTCTATGATGCAGAAATGTTTTAATTTTAAAGTCAATATCTTCTTTTTTGGTTGACATAGTCAAGTAATCATTGCGAAAATCAAAGTCATGAAGCTTTCATCTATGAAGTCATGAAGTTTTCTTCTAAAGATTCATTTTTTTTAGCTCTTACATTTATATCTTTGATCATGTTGGGTTCATTTTTCTGTGTTACCAGTTTAGGTTTTAACTTCATTCTTTTGCATGTGACTATGCCATTTTCCCAGCACCATTTGTTGAAAAGACTATTCATTACTTCACCGAATGTTCCTACCTTCTAAGTCATTTGAATGTGAATGTAAGGATTTTTAATATTTTCTGGGTTCTTAATCTGCCTTTCTGCCAATACCATTCCACATTGAGTACTGAGACTTTATTGTAAGCCTGTAAGTCAGTAAGTCAGACTCCTCCACCTTTTTCTTCTTTTTCAAGATTGTTTTAGCTAGTCAGGTTTTCTTGAGATTTCTGTGAATTTGGAGAAAAGTTTTATTTATTTCTGCAATATTATATCATTGGGATTTTGATAGAGATTATGTTAAATCTGTATATCTTTAGGGTAGAATTGACATCTGAACATTATTGTCTTCTAGTCACTGAGTTGAATTTTTTTTCCATTTATTTATGCCTTCAGCTTCTTTCAGCAATATTTTCTAGTTTTTTATTGTTATATAAGTCTTTCACCTCCTGTTTAAGTTCATTCCTAAGAATATAATCCTTTTTAATGCTATTAAAAATGGAACTGTTCTGAATTTCCTTTTCAGCTTGATCATTGTTCTTGAATAGAAATGCAACTGATTTTTAATAGCCTTGAATTCGCTGAATTTACTTACTAGTTTATGAGATTTGGGGAGAAATTTGCTAGGGTTTCAGCATACAAGATCATTTCGTTTGTGTGTAGAAATAAGATCATATCTATCTGTGTATAGAAACAGCTTTTCTTCTTTTTGTCTATCATAATGACTTTTATTTCTTTTTCTTTTCATATTTCTCTAGCTATAACTTCTAGTACTGTGCTACATAGCAGTGGCAAAAGTGAGCATCAATGTCTTTGTTGCTTATAGGAAAAGCATTTAGCCTTTCATTATTGATTATTATTATGACAGTAATTATGTTTTTCATATAAGGCCATTATTATATTGAGATAGTTTCATCCTATTCCCAGTTTGTCACTGTATTTTAATAATGAAATTTGTTGGATTTTGTCAAATGTTTTTTCTACATCAATTGAAATGATCATGTGAGTTTTTAAAAATTATTTTGTTGTTGAATTGTATGAGTTCTTTGTAGCTCTTAGATATCAGCCCTTGTCAGATGTATGTTGTGCAAATATTTTCTCCCATTCAGTAGGGTGTCTTTTTGTATTGGTGATAGTTTCTCTCACCTTGCAGAGTACTTTTAATTTGAAGTGACCTATTGTTTGCATTTTCTTTTATTTTCCTTGCTTTTGGAGATGAATCCACAAAGGCATCTCTGAAGCTTATATCATAGAGTGCTTTGCTTATGTTTCTTTCTTTGCATTTTATGGTCTCAAGTCTTATATCCCAGTCTTTTAGCCATTTGAGTTAATTTTAGTGTATAGGGTATAACAGTGATCTCGTTTCACTCTTTTGTATGTGGCTGTTCAGTTTTTCCAACACCATTTATTGAGGAGGATTTTCTTTCTCCATTGTATAAAGAGTGTTCACTTATTGTTGAAGCTTGAGGATTGTCTGATCACCAAGCATAACAGTTAAACTTAACAAGCAAATAGCAGAGCTTCTCTGAGGAACTGGGTTCTTCTGCTGTGACCTCCATACACTCTCATACACCATTTCATCCTCTATCCAGACACATAACAGTGCTGCTGTTGTGTGTGACCTGACAACTAGCAAAGAGTACATAGACTCAGTTTGCATGTTAGCCTGAAACAGTCTAATTTCATTTAATTTTTTTTAAAGATTCATTTACTTATGCATACAAGAGCTGATGTACAGGCCAGGGTCGCGGGAGATGAGACAATTCCCCAGAGACAGAGTGGGGAGCAGAAAAGGCAGATGGACTGAAACACATTGCTGAGGGGAGCAGTGAGGGAGACAGGAGAGGTCTTCACCATGTAGGTCCCCTCCCTGGCCAAGGATCGAACTTGCGCTGCTGTGCGGCCAATGCTTCACAGTGAGGTACTCAACCCGCTGAGCCACCAGGGAGGCCCCTAAAACAGGCTAATTTTAAATAGGAAAAAGGGAGAAACAAGCTGTTTTTATTTTCACAAGAAATAATAGTTAGTTTGGGGTTACTCTCAAACGTAGAATGTCAATTTTATCATAAGTTACCCAGAGGTTAGTGGTAATATTTTGATCCTTCTCCAGCTGTGTATGATGTAGCTATAATTTTAAGCCTTTTTAATGTTAGTGCCACAAAAATGACTAAATGTGTTATGAAATATTTACCTTAGGAATGAAAATACATATTTTATTTAATGACTACTTTTGTAGAATTTATACTACTTTCTTTTACTTTGATAAATATTTAAATACAAATTATAAAAAAAATGTCAAATGGTTGTTAGGAAAATTTGCAAATTCCCAAGCACCTTATAGATTCTCTGAAAATTAAAAATAGAAGAAACGTAAAAGCTTGGGAAAATTTTGCTCAGACCCAAAGCATCACAGTGATTTTCTATGTATGCTTTTTACTACATATTCGGTCACTTTCCTTGGAAGTTTGCATCTCTTAAAATATGAGTAAAAGATGCCTGTATTGATTCATTTGTTACTCAGCTATTTAAGGGAGAAACATTCTCTGTTTTCAAGTATTCATTTGGAACTGGAAAAAAGAGAATAAGGTCCATCAAGTATGTTGTTCACTGTGATAAAAGTGATATACAGTGTAATAGATGAAATCTTATTTTGAAGTAAAGGTGATAAATTTAAATGGAATTTATATGACAATTTGGACCCTAATGTGGTTATCTCAAAATTATTGGTGGGCAGGGAAGATAGAACTATAAACAAACCAATCAGTGCAACAGAGGTATAAAACTAGCAATGAAATAAAACACCAGTGAAATTTATATAGCTTCTGTCTGGAAAAGTGTTTACATGGCCAGAATTGGCAGGTGTTTTTAGGTAAAACTCCTCATCAATCACCCTACCTTATTACATATCTCTTTTTGAAGCAGGCTGCTGCTGGTTCTCAATGTCTATTACCAATGGTATAATAATTGGCTACCATTCTTCCCCAAAGTCTATATTGACTTACTGATGTGAAGTTGTGTTTCAGAACTAACTAATTTGGAATATTTTGCAAAGTCTTAATTTTTCAAAGGGTCCCAGATTTGGGGCACTAGTGTATGTGGTCAGAGTCAGGGTCAAGGAAAGACAGAAGACTGGGTGATTGCTCCTGGGACACTGTTTAGTCTAGGGTGAGAGTGACCTTTGGAGATTTGGGTGGCAGCCTTCTTCTTTCTTCCATCTATGTGGTGCATGTGGGCAGAGACCAGTTGCATGGTGGGGTGGGTACAGAGGACAAGATTCATGTGACAAGAAGTGGTTGCAGTCTTAAGTCAGGGCTCCTTATAGCTTGAAGATTCTTTGGTATTCCCTCAAAAACCCATTCACTTATTTAATATTGGAAGCAATTTTCCATGACTACAATTGTGCAAGAGACATGCAGTTTTCTGCTAGATAGGATACTTACTTCCATAAAACAGTAAATATGGGGGTTACAGTGGCAAATTTTTTCATTCACACTTGCTGTTTGGTGCCTTGTTGACCTGGAGGACATGTCTGGTATCATGCAATAAAGGACATACAGTTCAGAAATAAGGATTGGTGCTGAACCCTAGATGGGTTTAGAAGAAAATAACTGTGAGTTAAATAGCCATTTGCCATAGGAAAAATAGTCCGTGGCTTGAGTCTCATAAGGTTAATTGTAGATAAGAAGGAAGGAAGAAAGGAGAGTTAAAGGGAGGAGGGAAGGAGGACAAAAAGGAGGAAGGGAGGGAGGTAGCAATAGAGACGGAAAGATTGGCTTTTATAGGAAAAATAGAACTCAGAATGCAAGAATTCAGGAAGAGCTGTTCTGATAGAGCAGCATCACTGCCTTTTGAAGAGGGAGATGACATCTCCCACAGACTATAGTATGGGAGCCAGGGAATTTTTATTCCCATCATTTCTTCCCACCTACTTTCTGATCTGCTGGTCCCTCCCACTGAATATACTCTACCAGAAGCCAGAGACAAAGAAACCCATGTCTATAGTCCATCCATAGAGATCACCTTTCCAGGACATGAGAAAGGATAGGGAGAGGTAGGGTAGACTATGAAAGGACAAACTGAGAATATTAGAAGCAATAGAATCCTGCAGGAACACTGTAGATGGAAGCAACAAGTCCAGCGATTGAGTCCTGGGCCTTCCAACAAGCACGAGGAGAAATGAAGACCACCAACAAGGGAGACTCTGAAGATGAGAAAGGGGAAGGGGAAGCAGCTGATGGGGAGGTGGCCAGCGGAGCTGCTCATGAACTGCAGACTCAGACCAGCCCCTTTGCTCTTTGCAAGTTGAGAGATCATTTTCCCTCTTTATAAAAAAATTATGAAATGGATTATTTCTATGACTCTGCTCATTTATTTAATATGCCATTTGGTCTCTGTTCTGCTGGAAGACTCATGCTGGGAAGATGTGGCACTTCTTCTTGTAGGGTCTTTTCTTCTAACATATTCCAGGATTCAAGACAGATTCAGCTTTGGGGAGCTCACTGTTTCTTCACCATGCCTCTCATCATTTCAAGAATCTTCCTATGCCTGTGGTGAAGTTCAGTGAACTCAAGTGACAAGAAGTGGTTTTCAAGAGGAGTTCTGAAGCTGAGTTACCTGTGCTATCTGTGCCTCAGCTTCTTCCAGTGGGGCAGAATCCTGTGCCAGGAAACATGGAGAAATAGATGATTGGAAATGTGTAAATGTGATCTAGGTGATAGGTATTATAATGAATTTAAGGAAATGTGTCACCTCTGGCCTGATAGATTAGGAAAAGTATTACTTAGGACAAAAACAAAATTCAAAGTAAATCAATGGATTTTAAGTTCACCTGAGTTCATTAAATGCTATTTTAAAGAGATGCGTTAATATAAACTTCTCAGTGTTTTTAATATGCTAACAAATTGTGAATATCTGAAAGAGAGATAAATTGCAATGATCCCTAAAGTAACAGCACTGAAATCATTTTTACAAGGAACAGTTTTTAGACTAGTCCAAGCAACACCTGTAAAAACATAGCATTCAGGTAAGTGTTTGTTGTTGTTGTTGTTGTTTTTTTTTAGCAGAAAGTAGAAAATTAATGGGAGCTGGAAGGGATTATTCTTAGTGAAATAAGTCAAAGGAAAAAGAAAAATATCAGATGCTTTCACTTACAAAAGGGAAACCAAACTAGGAGTCAGAAAAAAAGAGACAAAGCTTGCAGGCAGACAAACTATAGATCTGAGGGATATGGCAGGGGAGGAGGAAGGAGAGGGGTCAAAACAGGGGAGGGAAGAGTATAAGGGGACCATTGTGATGGTTCAAGGGTGATGTGTTGATAGATTTATGGGAATTAGACTGGAGGAGAGAAACCAAATATTGCACAAAATGAATAACAATGGAAGAAAATGAAAAAGTTTATAAACAAAAACAAATTGAAAAAATATTCAGTAATATTGACTGTGTCACCTGGGCCAGGGAGGGGCAGGGAGCCTCACACATGGAGTGTGAAAGGTGGTGAGTGGTGATGAGGAGCAGCCTCAGGGCCTGAGCAGGGGTTCAGCTCAGGTTTCCATTCTCTATTCTTTATCATGAAGATAATAGCAGGTCCTGGTTCTAAGTGTGCAATAAATCAGTGCCCAAAGCACTTAAACAAGTGCCCAGTACTCTACAGCGATGGTTATTCTTACTCTTCATCTACAAACCCTGCTGAGAGGGGTGCTGTGACTATTCCATTTTCCACATGTGAAAAGGCAATGCAAAGGTTAATAATGGATCTGCAAAAATAATTCTCACGACTTGGAAACAGAAGAACAGAGAGATGTATGTGTTCAGTGAGAATCTGTTCCATCAAATAAATCAGTGCAAACTTTCATCCTCACTGGGGGAGTAAGTTCTGGCGAGGGATAAGCATGTGGCTGCCTTGGTGAGACCCCATGAATGACCCATCAGTGCTGTGCAACCATCTATTTGGGAAATGGTGGGGTAAATCGTTGTTTTTCTATGGAAATGAGCATTTCCCAGTGGAAGCAGCAGAATAATGACGTAGGAATACTATTAGCAGTAGCTCTCATATATTAATGAGTCTGAACTTTATTTTTTAATGTTTTAAAGATCTATTTATGCATACAAAAACTGGGGTACAGGCCAGAGGTACATGGTGGGATGTGAGAGGAGTCACCAGAGACAGAATGGGGAACAGAACAGGCAGAGTGACTGAAATACACTACTGAGGGGAGACAGGAGAGGTCAGCTGTGCCATGTGGGTCACTTCCCTGGACAGGGATTGAACTCTTGCTGCAATGATTGCAGATATATTCACAGTGCTGAGGCTTAACCTATTGCACCACCAGGGAGGTCCCTGATTCTGAACTTTAACTGGGGCCTTATACACCTTAGATCTACTTTCCATTATATGTTTATCTTTATTCCTTTCACCCAAGTTGTTCTTGACAAGGGGCTATCTATCCAGAACATTTTTATCACTTCAATGAGTATTGATGTGTTGTAATTTCCCATGGTATTGTGCAACATGGAAAGGAAACAAAAGAAGATACTTTTTAACGGTAGAATTTAATGTGGTATCAAAGTAAGGACATCAACTTATTTTTAGGCAGTAGATCTTTCTTGTCCGCAAATCATAAAATAAGAGTTAGCCTTTTTTCTATCTTAATGTTCACACATGGTGTACAATCATCAACTTTAAGCCATTAGCTTAGCATTTTAAGGTATTTGCTCTTTTAAAAAAATTAGTTTAATGAATTTTCCTCTGATAGCTACATTATATCCCATTTATTATATCCAGTTATATCTCATATGTGATATTTTCAACACTTGTTTTCTAAATACTCTCTATTTTTCTTTTAAATCAAGATGTTTGTAATGGAAAGATTATTAGGGTTCAGTTAGATATTTTGTTGTTGCTTTTGTTTATCCAATTCTTTTCTGGTTATAGTCAATGTACTTTCTGATTTATAGAGCTTTCTGTGGACTATATATTATCAATTTCAATACATTTGTATGTGTATTTGTAAAGAAGGTATAGTCTCTAGTGACAGTTTGAGATTGTTGTGTATCTATTAGTGATGTTTTAGTGATTAAAACTTATTTCTACATATTAATGTTTCAACTCTTTAATCTGGGTTAATCTCATGGTTAGATTCTGTTTCCTGTGAATATCTTTAACTTTCTAATTTAAAATGTTGCTTCCTTTTATTTGGTGCATACCTAAGAATGTTGATGTAGATATGAGGGAATGTAGTCTTTTATATAAAATTCCCCTTTTCTCACTTGATACTTCTTCATAAGATTATTTATCTTTGCATAATTCAACATTACAAAGTCCTATTTTAATAGTAATTTTATAATAGTTCTAGGTTTATACACAAATTAAGCAAAAACAGTGCATTTTACATACTCTTGCTTCCTCAACATCTTGCATTAGTGTGAATATTTGTGACAATGAATGAACCAATATTGATATGTTACTTTGAACCAGAGTTCAAAGTTTGTATCAGGGTTCATTTTGGGAGTGTACATTCTGTGGGTTATGTCCTCCCTGCACCATTGCAGTATCTTGTGGAGTAATTCCATTGCCCTGAACACCTCCTGTACTTTGCCCATTCATCCTCCCCTCCTTCCTCTCCAGTTACTGGAACCCTCTGCTTCAGTTTTACCTTTTCAGGATGTTATATATTTGGAATCATATGGTATTTAATCTTTTCAGAAGGGCTTCTTTTGGTTATGCAGTGATATTCAATAAATACCATTGAATTGTTTTTTTAAATAATTTTTCTATTTCGTTGCTTCAATGTTCTTGTTGGAGAATTCTGGTACTACATGTGCTGATCTCTCTTAACTGTTTCTTATGTACATTCCTTTTTATCTTTGCTCTGTGTTTGACAACCTTGGTTTTCTCACTCCTGTTTTCTATTTCTCTTATGGTATTTCCCACAGTATTTATCCCTCTTAAGGTATTTTCATTTTACGTAATTTTGGCACATTAGAATTTATATCTTTAGTGTATGTTTTCCCAAAAGTAAACCATGAGAAGAGGATTCAGGTAATTTATTTGGGAAGTGAAGGAAACACAAATAGGAATGATGGAAATAAGTGAGGCAAGGAAGGGGAGATAGTCAATTAACAGAACATTATAAGAAAGCTACCTTTCTGGGTAACTGGAGCATAATCCCTCCTGGGGCCCTCTGGAAGCTAAAGCTAAGATGCTGTAGAGAATGATCCCACCCCAAGGATGCTTGAAGTAGGTATTTCTCAATGCTCATTGGTTCAGGGCTGCTCCAGAGGGCTCTCAGTCTAAAGAAATTCCTCCAGCTCCAGGACAGAGCCCGTGGATCCAGCCATGAGAAGATGCCTTGGCAAAGGCTTGGTGATGCTGAAAGTGGGTGAACAGGCACAGGCTCTGGTCTAATGGGAATACTTTCTCATATTTGCTGTAATTTTTGACACTTTATATGAGAGTCCAATTTCATTGTTTTGTATGTGGATGTCCAGATTTCTAAGCACCATATATTGAAGACTGTCCTTTAAGAATTTTTGACTGTCTTGTCAAATATTAGCTAAGCATAGACATGAGTTTATTTCTGGGCTCTCAATTTTGTTCCATTGGTTTGTTTGTATTTTTTGTTTTTAATGTTAGTACCATACTAGTTATTTTTTATTTGTTTGTTTTTACTAAATAGATTTGTAATTTTATTTTTTAAATGAGGAAGTGTGATGTCTCCAGAGTGGTTCTTTTTCAAGATGGCTTTGAGGAGTCAGGGTCTTTTTTTCCATATAAATTTTAAAATCATTATCTCTGTGATAAATGCCATTTGAATTATTATAGGGGTTATACTGAATCTATAAATGGCTTTGTATAGTATAAGACACTTAACAATATTAACTTTTCTGATCTATGAACCTGAGATTGCTTCCCGTTTATTAGTATCCTCTTTAATTTATTTCATGAATTTCCTGGAGTATTCAGATTCTTTCACTTCCTTGGTTAATTTTGTTACTAGGTATTTTGCTATTTTTTAAAAAATGCTATCATAAATGGGATTGCTATTTCACTTTCAGATCACTTATTATCAATGTATAGAAATGTAACTAGATTTTCTGTATGTTGATTTTATATTTGAAAATTTAATTAGTTCCAGTATTTTTGGTGGGGTCTTAGAACCTTTTACATATGGCTAGACATCAACAAACTGAGATAATTTTACTTTATTTTTCCTATATGGTTGTTTTTAGTTTTTAAAAACTATTCTTACCCTATAACTCTAAAGTTTCTAGTATATGTTCAGTAAGAATCGTGAGATTAGATGTTCTTGTCTTATTCTTAATCTGATTCTTAATCTAAAAGCTTTCAACTTTTCACAGTTGAGTACGTGTTGGTAGTATTTGCCTTGTTTACATCTGGCAGATAGGATCCAAGGTAGAAAGTTAATTTGGATTAAATATATAGAGCTACATGTTTGCAAACCAGAATTCTGTGACTGGAAAATTCATATGTATTACTTCTGCAGAAACACAAATTAATTTAATAACAAGAAAAATCATAATAAAGAGTGTTTGATGAACTGTGGTGGGGAGATGCAGAGCAGGTAGAACTGGTGATAGAAAAGGATAGAAGAAGAGTAATTGTATGTTTCCATTAACCGCGTTGTGAGGACATTTGATGTCATAGAAACTTCCTTTGCAATAAGCTCTAGTTTGATTTTACAACAAATATTTCCATACCAAGATTGATTTTGTAGCTTTTCCTGTAGTGCAAGGATTACTTGCTATTTTCAGTGGCAGCTTCCACTTACATTGGAATTGATTGCATTAAAAGGGCTTCACTATGCAGAGAAATTCAATTTGCTAGCCATTTACTGCAAAGATATTTTTCTTAGCAAAAAAAAAAAAAAAAAAAAGGTTTATCATCACTGAGAANAAATATATTTTTCTTAGCAAAAAAAAAAAAAAAAAAAAGGTTTCTCATCACTGAGAAGATTAAGAAAGTTTCAGGGTCTCCAGAGAAAATATAAAATGAGACTGGACAAAGAATCAGAAAGTACATTATTAAAGAGCAATTCTGTACCAATCGCCAAGGCTTTTTCTTTCCCTAATCACTGTTGATTGTCTGACATTGCTGGAGACTCCACAGGTTCTGAGAAAAATAAATAGCACCATGACTGCTGACATTCTTACTTCAGCTTCTACTTGTGTTCTTGGTTTACATTTGTTATATAACATATCCTCTAATTGTTTTAATTTTTCTGAACTCACATTTTCTTAAAAAGTCAGGAAATTATAGAAAATTTCTGGAAGACATTTTCTTGTAGTAAGTTCAATTTTATTTTTTTAATTTTATCCACAATTTGTGATCACTTCAGTATTATGAAATTATACACATTTGGGCAATACAGAACTAAAAAATTAACTTATTCCAATACTCAGGGATGTCCATTGTTTAAGTTTTTATCTATTTGCTAGCACAAAGATGCAAGCTTTTGATAAACAGTAGAAATGATCCCTGAAAGTATAGTCATTTTGATGCAAAGTTTTGAATTAAGATGTTTTTACTATAGAATACAAGCTCTTTATTTAGGGCCTCCCTGGTGGTGCAGTGGGTTAAGCAACACACTATGAAGCAAACCACAGCCACTGCAGCAGGAGTTCGATCCCTGCCGCCGGCCAGGGAGGGGACCCACATGGCGCAGCAGACCTCTCCTGCCTGCCTGCTGCTCCCCTCAGCAGTGTGTTTCAGTCAATCTGCCTGTTCTGCTCCCCACTCTGTCTGGTGAATCCTCTCACCTCCCGTGACTCTGGCCTGTACCCCAGCTCTTGTATGTATAAATAAATAAATCTTTTAAAAAAAAGAATACAAGCTCTTTTTATATCATGAAAGGTTATGGAGATAGATGATACTGCTGCTTAATAATTCTTTTTAAAGCTTATTACTATACTTTATTTAACAATGTCTATACTGTTGGACACTTAATACTGTTTCCAATATTTAAAAAGTATTTAGATCAATACATCTGACATTCAGTTTTTTATATAAATAGAAGTTAGCTCTGGTTATATCCTAAGGAACAATTCCCACATTTGCAATTACTAGTCCAACATGCATGAAATTTCTTGAGGTTCAAGTATATTTATGAAAACTAATAACCTTTATCCCAGAGTGCATTAGAATGCTTGTGTTACAGGGGGTTACCAAATGGTATAAGGGGTTAATTCTCAGCACTATGAAGCTATGCACAGCTACTGCAGCACAAGTTTGATCCTTGGCCAAGCAAGTGACCTACCTGGCATAGCAGACCTCTCCTGTCTCACCTACTGCTCTGCTCAGCAATGTATTTCAGTACATCTGTCTGTTCTGCTCCCCACTCTATCTCTGAAGAATCCTTTCACTCCCCTCACATCTGGCCTGCACCCCAACTCTTCTATGCATAAATAAATCTTTTTTTTTAAAAAAAAGCAGGCTTGTGTTACAAAAGATTTCACTCTTGACGTAGTCCAGTTTTTCACTTTGCCTGATGTGCATTGTAGCTTTTTTGTCATGTCCAAAACTCTTGCCTAACACTAGAGTTGCTAGGTTCTTTATTGTTTTCCCCAAATATTTTATAACTATATTTTTTAAGCATAAGTTAATGCTCCACCATTATTGAAGTGTTTGTTTGTTTTTAACCAAACTTTGCTTTTTAAAGGAGTCTAAGGTCACATCAGAATAGATCAGAGGATACAGAAATTTCCCACAGACTCCTGACCCCATACATGTATAGCTTTCTTTTGGTCAACTCCAAAAATAGTATATTTGTTATATGTGATGCACCTAAATTGAGATATCATTGCTACCCAGAGTCTAGAGTTTACATTAGTGTCATTTTTGGTGTTATATTTTGTACAGGTTTGTAAAAGTACATAATGACCATTACCTATCATTATCATATCCTACAGAATAGCCATTGCCCTACAAATCTTTTTTAGTCTGACTATTCATGTATCCCTCCTACCTAACCCCACACAAGCACTAATCTTTTTATTGTCTCCATAGAGCTTGCAAATAGTTGAAAGTATATGCTCCTCTCAGATTGATTCCATTCAACTGAGGAATGTGCATTTAATATTCCTCCATGTCTTTGCATGGCATGATAGCTCATTCCCTTTTGTCTCTGAATAATCTTCCATCATCTGAGCACAGTTTAGTTATCTGCTCACCTATGGAAGGACAGCCTGATTGTTTTCAAGTTTTGACAATTATGAATAAATAAAGCTGTCAGAAAAATCTGTGGGTAGGTTTTCTATAGACATGTTTTTAATTTATTTGAGTAAATATAGTAAGGAAGTATAATTGCTGGATCATATGCTGAGTTTGTTTACTTTGTGAAAAACTGCCAAAATGTCTTCCATAGTTACTGTACCATTTTGTTTTCTCACCAGCAATGAATGGAGATCCTGTGGCCTAGTGATTGTTCTGGATTCAGATCTTAGCTATATTATTTGAATTTTATAATTTATTCTTCTTTTATTTTTTTTTCAGGAATGCAGTCAAAGACCACAGAAAAGTTTACACCATTTATGAAACTAGGTGAGTCCACTATACCTTCAATTTATCACCTAAATTGATAAAGACTTCTACACTTACTAATTCAACAATTAATGGTCATTGCAGCATTCAATGATCTTGCTGTATTTTGTAAATGAAACATCTAGAAAATTCATTATAAAGCATATGTAGAAACTAAGCAGCAATAATTATGATTATAATTAGTAATGAAGTAATATCACCCTAATTTATCTTTGTACTTATGATATTATTTTAAATAAAATTCTCATTGAGTTGTTAAGAAGAGGTAATATATAGAGATAGATATCTATATAATCTATATAGCTTTAGATATCTATAATCTCTATATAGATTAGGTATCAATGCACTCTACTCAACTATAAAAATATAATAAACTCTTGCCATTTGAACAATATGGATGGAAATGGAGGGGATTATGCTAAATGAAATGAATCAGAAGGAGAAAGAAAATGCCAGATGATTTCATTCATGTAGAATATAGAGAAACCAAACAAAGGAACTGACAAAATTATGCCAACACAAATCCTATAAGTATGACTGCACAATTGAGGCTGCCTGAGAAGAAGGACGTGTGAGATCAGGAACAAATAAGGGAGGGAGACCCAATGATCTAAGGTAAAGTGATAAAAGTTCTCTGGTGGTGGGAGTGGTGTGATGACATAGATCTGAGGATTTGTAAACCTGTTCCCTTAAATTATATAAGGTATTCCCTTATATTCCTCCTAGGGGAGGAACCATCTGGTATTTTTCTTTTGCCTTCTGACTTACTTCGCTGAGCATAATCCCTTCCAGTTCCATCCATGTTCCTATGAATGCGCCTAGTTTTTCTTTTTTGATTGCTGAATAGTATTCCATTGTGTATATGTACCATAGCTTCCCGATACACTAGAAGAAATATAAGAAAACCAAATAAGGATCATGGAAAGGAATAAGAACAATAATAATAATAATAATAACAATAAAAACTCAAAAACCAAAAATGAAAAGACAAGGACAAATTGGGGACACTTGGTGGGGAGTGGGGAGGGGGAAGGTTGAGGGCAGATGGGAGCATGGGGGACTGAGGTGATGGTGCACTGGTGGTATGGTGATGGGGACTACATGGGGATTATAATTGATGTCAAATATATATAAATTAAAAAAAGAAATAAACAATAAAAATTGGAAAAAATTATATACAGTATTATAAACTAATGTTATTTCAATTAAACAAAACCATATGTGGCTAACATTTTGACTAATTTGTGAGTAACGTAGCACAGCTCTAGGTAAACTTTCCTGTCCCCACTGGATAATAAATGTTGCAGGTACTCTATTTCATGATTCAGTCACCGAAAGGATATTTTTGGCTCCCTGTAAGTAACCAGAGTGGAAGCAGATCTCTTCAGGGCAATCATACATGGCACAGACTTTCATTATGTCTATTTCTGATTCATCCTTTCTCTTAGTTTTCAGGTCTCGAGGGTCTCAAGAAAGTGTAGTGTATCTACCCGGGTTTCTCCAGCTTGGCTGATTCTGAATGCCGATTTTTGTCTCCTCAGAACAGGGAGAGTGCTGGTAGCTCTGTTAACGTTACAACCTGCTGTTACCTGCTTTCTGCTCAGCTGTTCTACTTATTGCTTCTCCTGTGCTGCTTAGGAATTGATGAATGTCTTAGGACAATAATAGGTCAGACTTTCGGAATCCCTTTTCTGTGCTTCTCTTGTGCTCAGGGTCTTAATCTCTCAGACTCTGACTGGTGGAACCGAACCTCAATTTTTATCTCATTAGCCCTTTGAAGTGTCTGAAGCTGTTTTCGGCCTCTCTGCCTCTTAGCATCTGCTTTCTGTTCAGCTCCTCAGACCTTGCCCCCCTCACCTGCCAACTCCCCATGGCTTGTGAATCATCAATTGAACTGCTTTAAAAGCAGACCCTGAGATAAGTATTGGAGCAAAAGTAATTTATTGTGGCATGTAGAGGACACTGGTAGTAGCTTGGGGAAGTGATAAAGAGAAGGAAATAAACTGATAAGAGTTATGTGGTGAAACCAGTCCCCATAGTAGACATCTAGGGAAAGTCTGGGAAATGATGCAAAATGCATCACTCAGATTTATTATACTCACTAGCTGAGAGATCTGGTATGTTTTATACCAATCCTGACAGCAGTCTTAGTAATCCTTCTACCCTCCACCCCAGTGTATAGCCTGCCATCACTCAAAGCAGTGTTCTGAGGTTACAGATAAAACACATTATCACACTCATGGGTGCATATCTAGGCAATTCCATGTATATGATCCTAAACACTCCAAGTTTGGTTGATGGAGCAGAACATACATAGTGTAAAATGCCATGTTCATCTTCACAAATTTACTTTCTTTTCCAGAATTTTGGCCCTCAAGGTTTGGCTATTTGAATAACTCTCTGATATTCTTTCACACTTTTTTTCTATTTTTGTCCATTTTCTATGCTTGTTCTAAGTAAGAAGATTGGCTTTTTGAACTGTAGTCACTCATAGCTATGATGGAAAACTAGGTTATTGTATTCTGGACACTGACACAAACTTTTATGGGTGCAGGCACTAAATATCTTTCTATTGATTTGGGGGATAGCTAACTATTACCCGAGTTGTACCTGTTAAGCTGAGGTATTTCTTTCTTTCTTTCTTTTTAAATTTTATTGTATTTAATTGCATTTGACATCGTTTGTTTTCCCCAGTGGGGTCCCACCACCATTTCACCCATGCGCCGTCACCTCAGTCCCTTGTGCTCTTTACTTCTCATCACCGTCTTTGCCCTCCCCTCCCTCCACCCATCCCCATGGTCTCTTGGGTTTATCTTTAATCTTTTGATCTTGTTGAGTTGTTATTTGATTGTTTGGTTGTTTTTGGTTATGATTGCCCATTTCCTTTAGTTTTCTCTTGTTGTTTTTTTTTTGTTGTTGTTTGTTACGTTTTCTTCCTTTTTCTTTTTTGTTTCGATTGTTGCACATTCCTCCTAAAAGCGAGGTCATCCTATATTTTTCTTTTGCCTTCTGACTTGTTTTGCTGAGTATGATTCCTTCTAGTTCCATCCATGTTTCTATAAATGCCCCTAGTTTTTTTATTCTTGATCGCTGAATAGTATTCCATTGTGTATATGTACCACATCTTCTTGATCCAGTCCTCTACTTTTGGGCATTTGGGCTGTTTCCAGTTCTTACCAATTGTAAATAGTGCTGCAATAAACATGGGGGTACAGGTGCTCTTTTGGATCGGTGTTTTTGTGTCCTTTGGGTAGATTCCTAGGAGTGGGTTTGCCGGATCATATGGTAGTTCCATCTCTAGTAGACCGAGGAACCTCCATACAGTCTTCCATATTGGTTGGATTAATTTGCATTCCCACCTAAGCTGAGGTATTTCTAAAGACCATCAAGTAATTTCCAACAACCATGCAGTAGTAGCTCATTTCCATATTTGAGTGGTAGCTTGATACATGTCCTTTCCAGTTAAAATGGTTATGTTCTATATTACCTGCTCTTTTTTCACATGTGATTTGATATGAAAAATTAAATAACCAGCAAAAACCTTCGATATCATCCTTCCCCGCAATTCATTGACAGAATTACTTTGCAAAAAACAGAAAAGCACAATCATACGAGGGCTTCCTCCTGGTCTGTGTAATTTATGCTTGGGGAATTTCCACATTCCGGGGCTTGATTCCCAGCCACAGTTGTGCCTTGTTGACGAGGGACCCTGGTCTCTGCCTTGCTGAAAGTTCGGTTTCCTTTTCTGGTCTGTGGCTTGTATCAGTTCTCATGCGCACTGAAGCAATTTCTCATCAGGGCACACCTTCATTTGTCGTCACTGAAACTCACCCCCTCGGCCACTTCCCTGTTCCTCACGCACCGCCTGTACGACGCCGTCAGCACAGAGCATGCGCAGTGGTAGGGTGCCAGACAAGGCCTTTATCCCTGGAATTTCTGCGGACTCTCAAGGGCGATGGTGCAAGGAGATGCAGCTGTCAGGGCAAATTCAGGGACTGTGGATTAAGGAACACTTTTGGATCATACACATCAACAGAAAACAACGGGTGCAATACCACCCATATATCATTATGTTCTTTATAAAATGCAGTAATTCTGATAAGTGTTTAGATGTCAAAATTCCTCTCGTTCTCTCCCTGTATCTTGCTCATTTCCCACAGCAGTCATCAAACAGGAAGAAAGTCAGGCGCCAGGAAACCAGGAGGCACTACAGCCCAAGAAGTGCCATTGCAAGTGCAGCCCAAGGTCACTCGTTGGGATAAAATTGACAATAGGTAGAGCGACCAGTGTGAGCCACGATCCATAGGCTGTTATCGAGGAACTAACTTTCCCCAGGGTAGAATCCAATTTCAGAGGAGCTTAACTAAGCCCTGTAAGGAGAACTGTTAATGAGCAGCTTAGAACTGAAGTGGAATATTTAGAGAAATAGTATAGTTCCCAGTGAGAAAATCCATATAAATCCTGAGCTTCTACAGAGATAGTTCTTTGTCTTCAGTCCCTCACATTCAATGCAATATAGCTTTGACTTTGCAGATATTATTGCATCTGTCGCACAACACCTAACAACATTAGGGTGAATTTTCTGTCGTGATGGGATTCAATCTAATTTTGCTTAGAACAGAAATGAAATTTAACATGACTTTACATTACATTTCTTAGATTGAATGAGTCAAAATTTGATATTGGCTTTTGCAGTTAATGTTGTATTGGGGGAAGGAAAGCTACGGAAGTAGTTGAAAATATGAGCTCTGGATTTTGTGAGGGAGGAGCAGCAAGATGGGGGCAGAGTGAAGCTGCTGGACTCAACTCCTCCAGATACTCACAGCCAGATTGCAGCAGAATAAGACTATTAACTCCTGAAAGAATGAAAAAAAAAAAAAAGAGTACATACTAAGAGCGTCATCCAGAGCATGGAAGGGCTCAGTGAGCCATGGACCAACTAGGTAGCTGGGAAGGGGTGGGTATGCCCCAGTTGCCCAAAAAGCTATGAAAGCAGGTCCCAACAGACCTCAGTGACCCCAGGATGGGACCTGGAAGATGGCCCACTGTGTAGGACCCCCAGAACTCGACAGAACACTGAAGATATTCACGGAACATTGAAAAAGAAGTGAGTGGACAGGGGACACCGGAGGTTTTAGTCTGGAGTAGGAGACACTGGCAGCAGGGATGTTAGAGGATTCAGGGGCCCTGGGCAGAGGGCATGGAGGCTACGTGGATGCATACGCTCTTGAACAGGGCAAAAACTTCTGGGGAAAGTAGGGTGCTCCAAAGACTGGCCCTCAGTAAAGGAAAATCTGGAAAAAAATGACAATTTCTTAGAAACATAATCATCTGATACGGAATCAGGAAGAAATAGAAAACCTGTATTTTATCCTAAAAGTGTTTGCTTCATCCTAACTTAAAAGCCCATTTATAACTTGTTGAGATTAATCAAGAGGGTTAGTAATTTCCCCCTCCTTATTGGCCAACTGTAAATTTTGTACTCAGATAATCTAACTCCAGAATATTTAGAATCCTCATCAACAATTAATTAGGAAATGTAATTTTCAAGAAAAGCTACAATATATAGGGACAACCCTCTCCCTCTAAGCCTCCCCACCAGATTTGTGCTAAGGAATACCTTTTTCCAAAACTATTAAGAAGACATTTTTACTAAGCAATATAAAGACATTGTTTTACAAGGGGAGTTCTGCTTAGGTCATGCATTTAAGAATTCTAGGAAACTAGTTGCAAAAATGGTGTCTTGGGTCCCATAGTCAGAGCCTCCCTACTGTGGTCCAGATCATCTCAGGAACACACGGGAACAAGACAGGAAGCTCTGCCTTCTCAGAGGGGGCCAGGGCTGCGCTGAGCACCACTTTGTACATTCCACTTACTGGCCTTAATGGGCTCAGGACTGTGAGTTCTGAGAAATGAGAAGCGAATGTGGTAAACTCTCTGATTGCCCAAATCTCTGCCTGTTGGTAACTTCCAGACCTTGGTACTGGAAATGGGAACCCAAAGGAACTCTGGCAACCTTGCTGATTGAAGAGCAGAATCAAAACTCTGAAAAGGTGGGGTGTTAGCATAACTTGGAGACAAGAGTTTGAGGGAAGAACAGATGCACAGGGAAAGAGCTTCAGAGATCTGGATAAGGATACTTTCAAATCTTTGATAGCACAGGGTGAAACTCCATATGGGCAGGCAAAGCACTTGCAGAAAATACTAATTACTGAAATCCTCAGAGATTACAGAGGCAAAAATCATTTTAATTTCCAGTACCCAGAGTAGAAAAAGTTCCTTGAATATGTGAGGTCTTCAGTGGACACTGGAAAGGTACTATCATAGTAATGGGGTTAAACTGGACCTAGAAGAAAATCCACCCTAGAACCATCACTTAAAATACTTAAAAGGCACATGAAAGCATCAAATATCCACTGAAGCTAAATCAGAGCAAAAAAGCACACCAGTCTTTACTGGAACACAGCAAAGCTAAAACCAAAAGTGTAGAATTCACAACGTGTAGTATTTTATTATACGTAGATCTCAATAAAAGTGGACCTTGTCCCCAGTCCCTGGTGGGGAGGGGAGAGGGAGGGTTGAAGGAAGATGGGAACACGAGGGACTGAGGTGATGGTGCACTGGTGAGATGGTGATGGGGAATACATGGGGATTACAATTAATGGCAAGTATATGTAAATTTTAAAATATTTTAATAAAAAAAAAGAAAAAAAAAGTGGACCTTGAAGAAAGAAAGTTTCTTTATCTTGACAGACTTGAAACTTTGATACAATTTAATGCTAACAATCTGATAATGAAAACAATTTCACTGATACCATATCACATCTTTACTAACATCACAGTTAATAATGAAGTTTTAGACATAGTTTCATTATGTCATTGGTATCTGCTGTCAGCTTTTGTAATTAATAGAATACTAAAGTTCCTAACTAGCAAATCAAGATAATTAAAAATTAAAGATAAAATGACTTAAAACAAAGAAGTTTTTTTCATGGCATAATTGTTGTCTACATATTATATAACTAAGTCACATATTAATAATAATAAAATGGAGTTCAAACTCAGATAATCTAGCTCCAGAATATTTAGAATCCTCATCAACAATTAATTAGGAAATGTAATTTTCAAGAAAAGCTACAATATATAGGGACAACCTTCTCCCCCTCAGTTTCCCCACCAGATTTGTGCTAAGAAATACCTTCTTCCAAAACTATTGAGAAGACATTTTTACTAAGCAATATAAAGACATTGGGAAATATTAAAATGTCATGAAAATGAATAAAGAAAACCTAAATAAATGGAGACAGTATATTATGTTCATAGATTGTGATGTTATAAAAGAGGGTTTTCTTCTAAAAATAAACTGTAAATACAGCACAATTCTAGTTATTCACCAACGCTTTTGTAAAACAATGTGCTAATAAAATTTATGTGGAGAAGTTCAGAAAGATAAGGCAAAGAAGAGTAGTAAGTAGAAACCCATTTTACGCTGTATCAGGTGTCACAGCAAAGTTCTGATAAATAAAAATGTGGCACAGGGAAGGCAAACCAATGAATCAGGCTAGAAATCTTCAAAATGAAACAATAAGAATACAAGGGTACGACTTGTAAGTAAGTTGGTGTTATAAATCAGAGGCGTTTCATATTTACATTTGGTGATACTGTTTTCTATTTCACTTTCTAATGGTGTATAAGAAATATTTCATTTCTCGCTTTCCTTCTTCCCTCCTTTTGTTCATTTCCTTCCTCCCCTGTTTTCCTTCTACATCCATGAGTTTAACTTTGTATTTCCTTCAAAAATATTGACTTGAATTCATTTCCAAACTTTCTTATTTTCTACAAAAAATATATTGATTTAAGGTAACAACTTCTATATAAGAAGGAGTTTTATGGGGTATAAGTTTATGACATTCTGTTTTTAGTTATGGGTTATTTAAATTTTCATTTCTCTTATTAATTTAATATTAGTTTAAGGGTTATTTTGGTTATCCATGAGTTGTTAATTTGAAGTTTTATTACATTGCTTACTGTGCATTGATTTCTACTTTAAAATTATCCTGACACTTTTCTTTGGAGTATTACATAGTCAATATCCTGACTGGTCTGTACATATTTGCCAAGATTATGCTGGTTATATATACATAGATTAATGTATTATGTCATATTGTTTCTAATGATACTTAAATTTGTTATTCAAAACTCCTATATTCATACTTATTCTGACAGAGCTGCTTTAATGCCTCCCACTAATTTTGTGGATTTGTCAATATCTCCTTGCATTGTTATTTATCTTAATATTTCCTTTTTGCATACACAATATTAACATCATTAGAACTTTGAAAGAAGAAATATTCTTCTATTCTTCTGAACCTATGTTACAAGAGTCTGTTATGGATTACTCATTTTCAAGATACATATATATATGTATATATATATATATATAGGGAGAGGTTTTATTTTTCAGACAATCTATTAGTGGCTTAGAAACAAGGTACAAAATTATTTAAATTAAAAAATATTAAAAATGATAGACTGAGAAACAAAAAGCATATATTATATCACAACTAAATGGTAAAATATAAATTATATGTTACATATAATATTTCGCTATATATGCTGTATACAATATATACTTTTACATTTCATAAATTGAAAATTTTACTTTTTCTCAGGCAAATAGCATGATAAGAACATGGATATAAGGAGTTAAGATATTGCAATCAGAGAAAAAACATGTTATTTGTAATTAGAGAAGATTGGGCACTCAGTGTTTATTCTAGCACCGTTCACCTCTTTAAAACTCAGCTTCCTCACAGTACCACTGGTATTATAAATGCAACCCCTTTATATTTATTACACGGTTTATGTGAGGCAAGAGACTTCATGAAGAGCAATTATCACAGGGCAGACATACAGCAAGCACTTAATAAGTGTTAATTATCAATCCCATAGACAATTTAAAGCACTTATGTGAAGATTTAATTGTCTTAAAGGTTCTTACAAATCAATAAAAAATAAAAAACATGTCAACAGACTGAGCAAATGGGAAACCGAGCAAATGGATAGCATCTCACATATGAATGGCAAAAAAAAAAAAAAAGGGTAAGCATGTGAACAAATGTATATGTAAAAACTGCAATAATGAGTAAACAAGCAAATAGGTAAATAAATAAAAATAATTCCAATAATTTAAAACCAATTAAACTACCATTAAAGTCCATATATTGCCTATAGCAGTACATAGATCATATACTGGAATAAAATATAATCTTGGTTCAAATGTGAACAAATACACATTCACGTGGTATTTGAGGGAGAAATAACTATGGGGTATTGATTGAGTTGGCAGCTTCTGGAAACCTCAGCAAGAGGCATGCCACTTGAAATGGCCATTTAATATTTAGAGCTTTATCCAGGTGAACAAGTGCATGAAGCATAAGAAATGTCTTAAAAGTAACTACATTATAATATTCTATAGGGGAAAATTAAAATAAATTACATATCAAACCCTAAATATATTTAAATTATATATTTAATTATATATATAAAACCCCATATTAATTAGTTCAATAATTCATTACACACAATGAACTATTTAGGCATCAATAATAATTTTGAAGTATATTGCTTTTTATAAATATATTAATATAATTTTTAGTTTGTTATGAGGCTTCAATTACAACATCCCAATTCCCAGAAAATCCCCATAAAATGTGACAATATAACCCCATTTTATAAAGAATAAGTTGAGTATTGAAAGTGCACATTGAAAAAAAAATCAAAGATAAACACTAAAATGACAATAACATTGTCTGTTCTTTTTTGCCTTCTTAGAAATATTTTATTTATTTGTATAATTTTAAAAAAGACTTAAGGGGTAGATTCTATAGACTAATAAGGAATCTATACACATTATGTACATGTTAGATGATATTTGGCATCTAGCTTGTTCTTGTACATTTGTTCTTGACTAGGTCACTGGTATAAAATGCACAGTGACCTCCAGTAATGCTGGATAATCATATTGGTGAGAAACACGTTGGTACCTCATTTTTGGTTACTGTTCTGGAAACATAATAATAATCAATGTCACTGGACCACTGTTTTATATTAAAAATCATAGTTTAAGGAGTTTTGTTTGGGTTACACTAAGATATAAAATGTAAGGCTATTGCAGTCAGTATAAGCACATTCGTAATTGCTTTTAATTAAAAAAAAACATATTTAATAGGCCTCCCTGGTGGTGCAAGAGGTTGAGCACCGTGTTGTGGGGGCTTTCGCAGCAACTGCAGCATGAGTTAGATCCTGGCCAGGGAGGGACCCGCATGGCGTAGCAGCCCTCTCCTGCCTCTCCCACTGTTCTCCTCAGCAGTGTATTTCAGTCTGTCTGCCTGTTCTGCTCCCCACTCTGCCCCTCCACCTCCCGACGCCTCTGGCCTGTACCCAGGCTCTTGTATGCATAAATAAAGAAAAAATATTTAAAACAAAATGAAACAACAATAAAACCTATTTAAGATTTCTGACTTCAGCCCTGGCATGTAAAAGCACTTGGAATAGTCACTGCCATCCTATCCTCACAAGAAAAATCTAGACAAGCTGAAAGTGAACTGTTTGACCCCTTGGAGACCTGAGGTTCCTGGCGAGTCACCTCACTGCGATCTGGAGAAAGAGAGAAACAGCTGAGGTGTGCTCACTGAGACATAAGTGGTGGCCGCCCCCAAGCGTGATGACACAGACTGAGGCTGGCCCAGGCACCGTCAAAGGGTGTGGCACACACCAGTATGGATTTTAGCTCCAGAAGCATATTCTGGTTCTCATGGTGAAAATCTGAGAACTATGCCCTGGTTCTAGCAGGGAGAAGGAAAATGAGTTATGGTAATCTACTCCCAGTTTCCCCTCTGATGAAGAAAAGCCTGCTCACCAAGAAAAAGGTGTTAACTGAGTCTTATCCCAGAGGGGGAAATGTGTGCATCTCTCTGCAGACCCTGTGGGCCCACCTATACCACAAGCCCCCTGTATCAGGGGTGAGAAAAGTTTTGTCACTAGGAAGAAAAATAAGCTGTGGAGACAGAGGCTGGAAAACACTGAGCTTAACCATGACATTGAGTAAAGCTTCTTTCTCCCACACCTGAGCTTCAGGCCAACAGGACTTATGTAGAAAAACACAAAGCACAGTGGAAACCCCTGAAAAACACAAATCATCTCTAACGTGGAGTCAATAGGAAGCCCAAAATAAGAAGGGAGACTCGAGAGGAATGTGGACCCCTCGCCTCAATGTGACAGGACCCATTAAAAACAGGCCAAATTTTAGCCAGATTCACACAGACCCACTCAAGGCCTGGGTGCATCTGGTACGTCTACCTGGTACAAATCCAGCTTTCAGAGGAGAAGGACAAGAATCCACAGGTAATAATGAAAGTACAGTTTGAAGGTAGTGAGTGAGCTCAGATGTGAGACAAAGGTAAGAATAATCAGAGAGAGCATTTCAGTATGGTAATATGTTAATGGAAAATGTAGAAATATGCAGGAATGGATGTATACCGTAAGCAGAAAAGTAGAAATTTTAAGAAAGACTGAAAAAGAGATGTTAGAAATCTAGAAAATGAAATTGAAGAATGCTTTTGATGGTTTTATTAGTCTCCTGGTCATCATCTAGGAAAAATTAGTGAATTTGAAAGAACAATAAAAATTTCTCAAATTAAAATGTAAACAGAATGAAAATAGTGAAACCATTTCACATGTAATTTAGAATACCACAAGGAGAGAGACCCAAGAGCTAAAGACACATTTGAATGAAGTATGTCTTAGAAATTTTCCAAATCAATGACAGACAAACCAAACAATAGATCCAGGAAGCTCAGAGTACACCAAAAACATAAATAATAACAACAAAACCACACCAAAAAACCGCCCAAAGACTCACTATACTCAGATATATCATACTCAAATGACAAGAAAACAAAACAAAGACAGAATCTTTAAACATATCAGAGGGGGAGAGAATCTATAAAATCTATAGAGGAATCATCACCACTAAACAAATATGTCTTGATACTCTTTTGAATTCTGAATTTCTCCTGGGAAAGCAGGGAAGCACATTAGGTGAAACTAAGAGAATGGGAGTAAAGATTGGGCTTTATTTACCACATGAATCAAAACTGATTCATTAATTATAATAAATATACCTGTTACATAAGATGCTAATAAAAGGAGAAACTGGGTGTGGGAACTTTCTCTACCCTTTACATAATTATTCTCTGAATCTAAGACTTAAAAGTCCATGCATGTGTGTGTACGCACACCCTTAAGGAAAGCACATGTCTTAACATTTTTAAGAAAACTTAGAAATAGGAAGTGTGATCCCTCCACTTCCCTTTTTGTCAGTTAGGAGAGCTTTGGCTATTCGAGGTCTTTTGTGTCTCCATATGAATTTCATCAATTTTTTTTT